>JARHVA010003624.1:577500-640000 GCA_037957365.1 Torreya grandis | reverse complement strand
TCATGTTATTGATCTTCATTCCAAACATCATGACAAAGTTCAAATTTCATCTAGACATGCACTTAACCAATGTATGACATGAAGTAACATAAGCTCAAGTCCTATCACACTTCATGAAAGCATTTAAGGATAGTGTGAAATAATGCAAACAATAACTGAATTCACTTTAACGATTTACTCCTTCAAGTAAACAACATAAGCCTAAATGAAAGAAGAGTAAAGAAAAAAATGAACTTGAGAACTTTCTATTAACCTAGCATTGGCACAAGTTAACAAATTTGCATTTAAAGGTGCACATCAAGAATTCATAAGAACAATTTAAATCTATAAATCAAACCAAGCAATTGAGAGAGAAGCCATGATAGTAAACACACAGACAAATATTATACAAACTTTGTGGAATTCCTTGCTTGTACTTCTTGCTCCAAGTTTACAAAGTAATTTTGACTCTAAGAACTCCCTCTATTTTATAATTGACAATAATCCTTTTATATAATTCAATGAAGTATGTCAATTAGTCATAGCCAATCATAAAAGTACAAGTGTTAGGATAATTATCCTTTCTATAAATGTTCTAGAATACACTAGACTTTTCCTTATGGACTGATCTATAGGCAATGTGTTCTACAAGATGCATTTGCCTTTATAAAAAAAAATTTAATTTTCAAAATATGAAATGCTTATCTATAGGAAGAATATTCTTAATTCAACTAATCTTTAAGACCCTTGTGCTATTGAAGTCCCCTATTTATACTATAAGATCTTCATTTCTCTCTGATGTTGTTCATCAATTAGCCTCAAATTAACATGTTCCATGAAGAGTTCATATTCTTGGTTTGCCAAGCTTCTAATATCTCTATGATTTATTCCTAAAGCCTCTTGATGCTCCTGACTTCAGTAATCTATTATTTTTTTATTAGAATCATGTCCTTGATCCCACTTTTATCCATCCTAATATTTTATTGGATTTTGTTCTTCATCAAAGATGAGGCCCAATGAACTAAGTGTAGTAGCATCGATGGTCATGGTTTCAAGTAAGTAATCCATCCTTTCTTTTAGCTCTTTGTCATCCTCATGGAGGTTTTCTAATTTCTTAGATCAGGTGATCAAACCCTTGATTTTATCCACAAATAATCCCATGAATATGTTTAGATGATCCAAGCTAATTGTTTTGACATTAGGGATTTGATCTTCAATTAAGACATTGTTCAAAGCCTTTATTCTATACCTTAAGCTTTACCATTGGCCATGGATTTGTTCAAATTACTCACTAGTGGTCTGTAGTTTAATTTTAGAATGAATTACCCTTACACAGATGATAATTTAGCTTCTTTAGTTTGATTATGGAAAATATAAGGCAAAAATAGGGCTTCTATACTTTCTAGGTCTATCTTAAAGGTTATTATAGTGATTTAATAGTGGTAGCTATTTGAAATTTTGCATGCTTCATGACTTAGATCCCAATTGGACTATGTACTTATACCCTTACATTTTCTAGGTCTATAAGATCTTCCACTTGGCATATTATACTTACATGGCTCTGATGTGGCATAATCATGGAATCCATATAGAATTTTCATAGAATTTTACTTATTCAAATTTAGAAACTTACCATTTCCTTTTGGAAATTACTCTTTGATCTCACACCATTGGATCATCATTGCAAATATCAATGTAGACCATTGATATTAATCTGAGTACTTGAATGTTATTAATTATTTACCATATTTCACATGGCTATGACACTTTTCACTTCCACATTCACTCAAAACTTTATTTAAATGTCAATGTTGATCTTGTACCATTGATCTTGATTGCATGGATCAATTATGATCTATCGATATTGATCTATTGAATTTTACCCCTACTCCATAGACCATTAATCTAAATGTGTAAACTCATCTATGTACTAACAATCTTTTAAAGGTGATCACACTTTAATTTTGGGCCCATATATATGCCATGTGTCATCTTTGTTTTGATCCCAAGGCTTTTGACTTTTCAACATTCATCATGCACCATTTGATCATCCTTACCTGAGAAAATACACTCTATTAGATCTTTATCCATAAGGTCAAATGTTATTGGTTGTTGAGTGTTATTTGGCTGAGATCATGACACTTATCACCCTCTCACTTATTTTAGGGCTCTGTTAAAATTTTGACTTGATACACATTGTTAGATTAATCTGGCTCTAGCAAATGCGTATCATTGATATTTAGAAGATGCTCAAACATTAGCTTAGGGTTGGGGCTTTAATTTTTTAACTTTAATTACACATCATTGATCTCATTCATTTGGGAAAAAATGGATCATTGAGTTATGAATAAAGATGATATTTAAGTTAGTGCTTGGGAAAATAAATAACTTAACATAGTGTTTTGGACTATGGTTTTTATTTCATGTTAATAAACATGATAAAACCTTAGGTTAAACATTTTAAGCTATGTTTTGAGACATAATAAAAGGGACTTCATAAATAATAAAATACATAGCATATATTTTTATCCTAAGGTTTGTTGTATTAATAAATACAATAAACTTTAGGGCAAGGCTTTTAGGCTAAGTATATAGTAAAATGGACCCTTCATTTAGTTAGACCTTATTAATGATAAAATTGACCAAGGGGATCAGGAAAATAAAGGGACCACATAGAATTTTATACTAAGGTTTGGTAATATTAATAAACAAGACTAAACCTTATGATAAAAATAGAACTAAGTGTGTGGCATAATAAATCATTCTCACATAAATTGTTCTTACCAAATTTGAATTTGATTCAAGAAGATTTAAGCGAGGGTAATTTAAATAAGGGTTTCAAGATGCTCAACAATGACTTCAATTTTATTTTCAATAGACCAAAATCTAATAAAACATTAATTATTATTAAATCATAAAACCTTAGACATTATTCATTCCAAATGGACCTCATCAGACCTACAACTAGAAAACACAAAGATCCAATGTTGGAAAATTTAGACAAGGGAAAACCAAAATCATGTAAAAATGTGCTAACCAAAATAGGTGTGGATGATCTTAAAATAAAGACACTATGAAAATGTGTGATACTCTGATCAAGTGAATTTTTAATTTTAAGGTAAAAAACTTACACAATTTAACACAAGGGTCCCCATTTTTCAAGAATGGGGGTATGTTGACCTCAACAAATGGTGAGTTCTAGGGGAGCATAGCAATATGTTAGAATTTAGAAACTCTACTTTAGACTAATAATTAAGTTAGTTATTCCACTTGATCATTCACCATTATTTGGATCAATTCATGGTTAAAACAAGCCTTGCACATGTAAAATTGGTATCAAACATCAAGACCTAGTCATGTTGTGTGTGTTCTTTGATTCCACTTATTGTTTGTCATGGGATTTAGGGAAAAACTTCTAAATTTCATGACTTTAACCATTAAAATTGACTTATATCATATTTATATGTCCATTAATAGTCATGATTTATCCTAGGGAAGGCTTGGGCATTGCTCTGCTACTAGCCAGACATCCATATCCTTAATAGAGATTCGTTTGGCTCCACTCATAGCCTTGTTCTACTGCAAAGAGGCATTCATAACCCAATGGAGATTACTAGAATGACCTCTACCTAGAAATCTTTTGAATTTTTACAATAAGATAATATTTTTATATTTTTAGGTTATTTTAGTTTTCTAGTAAAGGTTGGGAACCAAGTTAGCCAGGTTTAGGGATTTGGTCAAATGTTTGATCTTTAAACAATCATCTTTAGTTGCAAACTTTGTCCTAGGTAATAATGTTTATTAAGTGTAAACATCCCAATAGTTTAATATTTTACCTTACATGTGAAATCCTTATTAAAACCAAGTTTAGATTAGAATAAGGTTTAAGTTCTTAGGGAACAATTAATTTATCCATTAGTCTTTACTAGTTTTTCCAAACTATAACATTAAGCTCATATTTCAATAATCCATGATCAACTAGTTCTAAGGAGTTATATCTACATTCCTAAATTGTGGAGTTCTTAGGAAAGAAGATGAAATTTGAGATAAGGGTTATCCAAAAGGAGTTATTAGAAGCAAGGAACAAAGTAGAGAAATCAAACACACTAAAAAAAACCAAAGAAATAGAAATCAAAGAAATAAGCAAACAGATATATACAAACATATGTACAAACAAGGGTTAAGAAGGAAATAATAGAAAGAAACTAACATAGCCTACTTATACTAACTCTAACTAGTCTTAAAATTTACTCCATGAAGACCCCAAGTGGGACAAGAGATAAGTAGTGCTTAAGGTACTACCCATTGGTGGGTAATGTGAACTCTACTCCCTATACATCTTTCAGCTTGAAGGTGTTATATCCAAGTATCTCAAAAATTTGATAGGGACCTATCCATAAAGGTATATACTTCTCATTTTTACCCTTAGGCTCAGATGCCTTGTCCTAAAGAAGAAATAAGTATCCTTTGCTGAACACCTTTATCTTTGAATGCTTATCAAACCACGTTTTCACTATGGTTTAATTCCTACTAAAATTAGTAAAAGCATCTTCTCTTACATCTTCCATTTGAATAATGTCAAGAAACCTTGATATTGAAAATTATTGATCATATTCCATGAATTATTTCATGAACCTATATGTTGGTAGCTTGAGAGTGATGGGGAATATGGGTTCTTGATAATAAACTAGTAAGAATGATGATGCCTTGAGAGCTTATTTGACTCTAGTTCTATCTAGACAAAGGGCATACTTGAGGAGCTTGTGCCATGTTATCAGTTCATTAGTTATAGAATTATTTATATACTTCATCAAGTTATTATTTGTTTATTTAGACACTCTATTACCTTGAGGGTAATGGTTTGATGAGAACTTGAGGAAAATGTTATTGTTATATACCCACTCAGTCATCTCAATGGATATAAAGGTAGATCCATTATCACATGCTAGAGATACAAGTGTCCCAAACCTTGTGCATATGTTTTATTCTAAAAAATTGATCACATATTTAGTCCTACACTATTTAGTTATCACTACTTTAGTCCATCTAGTTTAGTATTTAGTAGTAGTCAGAACATACTTATGATTATAGAGGAATTAGGGTTAATGATGCCACAAAATCCAATCCCCTTTGGGTAAAGGGTTTATCAATAATTACTAAATTTAGTGGCATGGATACCTTGGTTTCTTTAATGTTGAAGACTTGACATGAGTGAAATTATCTCACATGATTGTGAGCATCTTTGAAGATAGTAAGCCAATAGTAACAAGCTCTAAGGATCTTGTGGGTTGTAGTCCTTCCAGATGGATGTCCAATTCTCAATTTTTCATGTAAAATTCTAAATATATCAACCACCTCTTCCTTATAAACACACCTTAGGTAAATTCCTTGAAAATTATTCCTATACAACACTCCATATTTGATCATAAAATGAGTTATTTTGAGCCTTACATCTCTCTTTTGCTCTCTACTTAACCATGCAAGACAATATCTATTAATTAGAAAATAAACAATAGGATCATACCAATAATTGGATTGAAATATTTTTTGATCAACCTAAATAACACTGAATTTGGGATTAGTATTAACAATTAACTAAATTAAACCTTGGCATCTTACCAACTTTATAGTCTTCATTTCTAGATCATATTCTTGGAGAATAGACATCCACTTACCTCTCCTTTCTCTAAGTTCATAGAGACTAAGCATGAGCTTAGTAGTAAGGTTTAGTAATATTACATTTACCTTATTTCTAAGGATATAATACCTAAATTTCTTCAGTACTTTGACTAGAGCACATGCTTATTTATAAATAAGCGAATAATTTAATTCAACAATTTTAAAATTAGTACTCATGAAGGCAATAGTATGGTCACATCCATCTATCTTATGAGTTAGGATAGTTGAAATTATATGGTCATAAGCAAAGGATTAAATATAGAAGTCTTTAGTAAATTCTAGACTTATCAACACATGGGCTTGTCTAATTGATTCTTTGATTTCTTTGAAGGCCTTCTTTGTCTCCTCATTCCAAGTGATCTTAACATCTTTCTTCAACATGTCATTCAAAGGTCTCAATATTTTTGCAAAACCATAAATAAAATTCCTCATGAAATTGATTTTACCAAAGAAATACTTCATTTCCTTCCTACTATTAGGGGAATTTATATTAGATATTGCATATACTCTATCAGGGTCTATAGAGATTCCCTCATTAGTGATAACATATCCTAATAGTTTTCCCTCAATAACATAGAAAATAATTTTATTTGGGTTGATATAAATCCAATACCTTTTACATCATTCAAATACATGTTATAGGTGCATAATATGACCCTCCCTATTTTTAGAAAAGACAATCAGATGATCTATATATATGATAATGCACTTACCTACAAAACCTTGGAAAACATGATCCATAGCCTTTTAAAAAGTGGATCTTGCATTTAAAAGTCAAAATGGCATTATTTTATGGGAAAAGGTACCCCACTTAGTAAAATAAATATTCATCATATCTTCCTTGTTCACTAGTAATTGATTATACCTTGAAAATCCATCAAGAAAATACATCATAGCAAAACCAAATACAATTTGGATCACTTGGTCAAGAGAATGCCAATGATAGTTATCCTTTTTAGATGATCTATTCAAATTCCTAAAATTAATGCATATTCTGATTTCACCATTTTTATTCCTAAATGGTACTAAGTTAGCTACCCAAGTGGAGTGCCTAATGGGAAACACAATCTTAGAATCTAAGAGATTCTTGACCTCTTTGTATATCAATGGTTATAAGACTGAGTTGATGTGCCTCTTATTTTGTCTGAAAGGTTTGTAGTTTTCTTTAAAGGTATGGTATGGGTTATTACATTTGGATAAAATATCTTTAGGTCATCATAAGACCATGCTATGACATATTTATATTTGGTCAAAAATTCTTTGGCTCTTTTGGACTCAATGATTGCATAGGCTATACCAATATTAACCATCTGAGGCTGACCTTGAAGTCTAAGATCAATTGCATTATAATATTTCCAACTTACTTTAGGAATATTGATAGTCTATCTATGTCAAATAGTCTCTCTAAATCAATTATTCATTTGGGAATCTTATTGTAATTCAATTGAATAACATTATCATTGAGTTTGCCAAAATTTTCAAGAGTATTTTCATTGACTTCATGTATGACATGAGCTTCAAATGCTCTTGAGCTAGTCATGAAGTCTAGGATCTATTGGTCATCATTAAATCCCTATATGTGGTTTATATTATCAGGGACTGAAGGGCATGAAACCAACTCAATACTAAGGTTTTGGGAGTCTTGGTATGGCATAAGATTGGAAACTATTGAGGTAAGATCATCATCAGCCTTTCTCTCTTCCCTATGGATGGAAATAATTTTAAAATCATCAAAATATTCAATCAAATCCTTGAATCTAAACTTTTATCTCTTAAGATATGATAACTTACATTGGTACTTACTTATTACCTAATTAACCACTAGTTCTAAGTCACCATATACTAGTAGTTCTTTGACTTTATACTTGATATCATATTGTAATCCTAATATTAAAGATTCATATTATGTAAGATTATTAGTGTAAGGAAACTAAAGTCTATAAGGATCATGATATTCTAAACCAATAGGGTTAGTTAAAACAATTCCTATTCTAGATCCAAACTTACACCTAACACCATCAAATTGTAGTTTCTACAGTCCAGGAACAATATGAGAAAATTTAGAGTCACATACCTTATAAGTCTTAAGAGTGTACCATGTTAACCCTTTCATTAACAACATTTTACTTGGTGATCATGTCCTTATTTTAGGCTCTCTTTCTATCTTGATTTGGTTGGGGAATCCCTTCTAAGGCAAACACATATTTGAACAATCTATTGACATATAACTGTTCAAACTTCTAGGCCAGTCTCTACTCAATAGCATCCCATAAGCATCATGGATGTCCACCACTTGGATATCAATGAACTATTTGATCCTTGGCTCTGAGGTAATCTGCATGTGAATATTTGACAACTCACCAATTACTTTGACTCTTGAATTATATAACTGAGTACCAACCCTATCAAATTTAATTAGAGTCAAACCAAGTTGCTTTAAAATACCTATAGACATGATGTTTGTAAATTCACCTGAATCTAAAAAATAATTATGGAAGTGCTTACCAAAGATTCTAACTATTAACAAGAAAGGTGGGACATCTAATTTGATCTTGTCTATTACAACATTGTCATCTATAGTCTTTTGTGGTTTAGCAAGTTTTTTACTCAAGGACTCCAATAAAAAACCCCTCTATTAAATAATCTATGTCAACTCATGCAATATGATGTTAGCCTTAATCGTTTTTGTGTCCTATACAATATTATATCTAGTCCTATTGGAAGAATTAGATGTATCAATATTATGCTTATAAGTACTTCCCTTAGGAGGGTCTGGATTGTTGTCTAAGGTAGTATAAGGAGTGTCAAAGTTATTTGGAGGATTTGAAGTGGTCAATAGTTTTTTTTTTCCCTATTCATTAGAGGATAAGTCTTCTTCAAAAATTTCTAAAAAACATGAATCTCTTCAAGAATATCTTCAGGCTCATTATCCTCTTAGAAAGGGAACTCAAATGTCTCCACCATAAGATTTGAATTAGATGATATAGATGACCTTGAAGAACCAAATGTACCTGTATCACAATCCTTATTAGAGACATCTTCAAAAGTATCTAACTCTTCTTGAAATGCTTTAAAAGCATTAAAAAATTCAACACAATTTATTTCTCCATGCTTAGAAGTGCAATGAACTCTACAATAGTCAGGTAAAGTAACATCATCAAGATTTATATCAGGCACATTCTTGCTAGTAAATAGCTCATTGTTCTTATTGTTTTGTTAACTATCATTCTAAAATATATTAGTGGGCCTATTTAACCTTTTAAAGGATAAATTCTTAATAGAGTTATCTCTAGTATTTCCTACTTTCCTTTACAACTGAAAGAAGTTAGTGTTAATATTTTAAACAATTATTAGGATAGAGTCACTCACATTCTTTGGTGTCTCAGAATTATGAAATTGAGTATTAACATTAATTTTAGGCATTAAATATTTTTGATCCCATGGATGAGATCTATTGATAACATTGTTTAAGAATCCCAGGTTTTGAGTAGGATATGCATGACTCAAAGGTAGTTGGTTCATGACTAGACATTGGTTCAAGGTAGGTAAATTTTGGTTGGAATTGGGAATGACATTTAGAATAGGTAAATTCAAATTGACATTAGGAATGGAGTATGCCAATTTTCCTTAGCATTGCATCTAGTCATTAATGATCACAACCTTGACATAAGTTTAAACTAATGTATTCATGGGCCCAAAAACTCTCGTTATAAGCATAGAAGTCATGGGATCCAAGGTATCTTTATAGATTTATAAAGATAAATCCTCATCAAGTTTGTAAGGAGATATGGTCCTATTGAAAATCTTATAGAATATAGAATTGAAGGATCTTATGAGCTAATTTTCATCTCTTTTCACTATGGTGAATTGCTAATACAAGACATAAAGACTAATGATTTTACAAATTGATCAATGAAAACATTGTTAAAATTAACACAACTGGTAATGTAGTTTTTAAGAAGGTTGAGAAACAATTCATATGTATAAAATTTTAAAGTAAAAGGGATATTCTACATGCTACATCTTCATGAGTCACATTAAATAATCTTAAAGCATCTTTGAAACTCTTAATGTGTTCTTCAGTGGTTATAATACCACTAGGACTAAATGTTGGAAAATACTTTTAAGGATTATGAGGAAGGTCATGTACCACACCTGACACATTAATAGAAGAACCACCTATCCAAACCATACCTTGATAGAGATCAAACATAGGATCACCTTGAATTGGTTAAGTTGGTAAAGACTTTGAAAATCTGTACTTCCCTTTGTCTCTCATAATTTTCCTATGAACTTATAATGAAAGTTGATGTTCTCTAGTATTTGAACATGAAGTTGTCCTAATTATTGATAATTATAGATTATGGGCTTTGAATCCTATTTTAAATATGATGTGTCAATCTTATCTTTGCAGGGAACAATGATCAAACTTGCACATTAAGCAATTTTTGAAAAGATTTATATAAAGGATGATAAAGGACAAAAATATTTAACTATGTTAGCTCAAAGATGTATACATTTATCTTTACATGTTTAAGCTCAAATAAAATCAAATTTTCAAAGGATATATCAATATTTGATCAAAACAACTTTTACTAACCTCAAACCTATTGAATTGACAAATCTTAAACCATATTTACCATAATTAAGCATATACCTTCAAAGAACATCAATCTTTATCTAAATTAAACACAAAGATTGGTTTAAGACCATAAATATCAATTATCTTTACATAATTAAGAAAATAATGACATGATTGTGCAAAGATAACATCAACCTTTGAACACAATTCATAAGAATGAGCAAAAATACTTCAAATCTATAAAGATCTAACTAGGCCCTCCTTATATCACTAACAAGGCCCCTCCTTTTGATGCCTGAATATGTATCACAGGTGCTTAGAGTGTCTAAGAAACAATCCTCATTTTTGAATTCTTAAGAATTAAATGCATGAGTTGTAGGTTGTGATAATCCTATTATCTATTGATGGAATAGAGGTAGAATAAGCGATCTATTTCACAGATTTATATTAATTTGGTGGTTGAGAGCCACCATGGCCAAATAACTAGTCTATGTAAAATATGAAGTATTTTATGCTAATAATAGTGAATTATTATCAAAATATAATCCAAAAACTTATCTAAGATGGATATTTACAATGATAATTAAACTAGAGTGAATTGATTAAAAAGGAGCAATAGGAAGGGTAGGGCAGAGAAGAAACATGTTGCTGATCTTCATTTCAAACATCATGACAAAGTTCAAATTTCATCTAGACTTGCACTTAACCAATGTATGACATGAAGTAGCATAAGCTCAAATCCTATCACACATCAGGAAAAAAACTAAGGATAGTGTGAAATAATGCAAATAAGAATCAAATTCACTTTAAATATTTACTCCTACAAGTAAACAATATTATCCCAAATGCAAGAAGTGTAAAGAAAATTAAATGAACTCGAGAACTTTAAATTAACCTAGCATTGGCACAAGTTAACAAATATACATTCAAAGGTGCACATCAAGAATTGATAAGAATAATTCAAATATTGAAATTAAACTAAGCAAGTGATAGAAAATCCATGATAGCAAACATTAGACAAATATTAGATAAACTTTGCAGAATTCTTTGCTTGTACTACTTTATCCAAGTTTACAATGTAATTTTGGCTCTAAGAACTCCCTTTTTTTTACAAGTGACAATACTCCTTTTATATAATGCAAGGAAGTATGTTGGTCATTCATATCCAATTACAAATGTACAAGTGTTAGGACATTTATCCTTTCTAGAAATGTTCTAGAATACACTAGACTTTCCCTAATGGATTGATCTATAGTAAATGTGTTTTAAAAGTTGCACATGCATTTACAAAAGGAATATTCAATTTTTAAAATATAAAATGCTTAGCTATAAGAGGAATATTATTAATTTGACTAATCTTTGGGACCCTTGTGCTATTTAAGTCCTCTATTGTTGTTGTAAGATCTTCATTACTCTCTGATGCTATTCATTAATTAACTTCAAATCAACAATAAGTTCTATGAAGAGTTCATATTCTTGGTCTACCAATATTCTAATATCTCTATCATTTCTTCCTAAAGCCTCTTTTATGGTCCTAAATTGAGTAATATTTTCTTATGTTGTTAGGATCATGTCCATGATCTTACTATTATCCATACTAGTCTTTCCTTGGATTTTACTCTTCATTAGGGATGAGGCCTAAGGAACTAAGTGTAGTAGGATTGGTGGTCATGGTTCCAAGTAAGTGATCCATCCTGTCTTGCAGCTATTTTTCATCCTCAAGGAGATTTTCTAAGTTATTAAACCAAGTGCTCAAACCCTTGATGTTGTCCATAACTAATACCATGATTTAGATGAGCTAGGCTAATTATTTTGAAATTAGGGATTTGATCTTCAATCAAGATATTTATCAAATCCTTTATTCTTTCCCTTGAGCTCAACCATTAGTTGTGGATTTGTTCAAATTTATCACTAGTGGTTTGTAGTTTAATATTGGATCAAAATACACTTACATAGATGATAATTCAATGTTTATGGTTTGATTATGGTGAATATAGGGTTGAATTAGGGATTCTATACTTGTCAGGGATATTCTAAGGGTTTTTATAGTACTTTAATGGTGGTAGCTATATGAACTTATGCATGCTTCATGACTTAGATCCTAATTGGATTTAATACTTATACCCTTACATTTATTAATTCTACAAGATATTCCACTTGGCATATTATACTTACATAGCTCTAATGTGGCATCACCATGGCATCCATGTGGAATTTTTATCATTCATATTTAAAAAGTGATAGTTACCTTTTAAAAATTCTAATTTGATATCACACCATTGGATCATCCTTGTATAGATCAACGTGGATCATTGATCTTGATTTGAGAATGAAATGCTATTAGTTACTTGCTATGTTTTCCATAGTTATAAAACTTAGCACTTCTGTATTCACTTGGAGCTTTATTGAAATGCCAATGTTGATCTCTCACCATTGATCTTGATTGCATCAATCAATTACACTCCATTGATCTTAATCTATTGAATTCTACTTCTTACTCTATAGACCATTGATCTAAATATGTAATCTTATATACATACCATCAATCTTTGAAATATGCTCAATATTTAATTTGTGGCCTATGTATATGCCATGTGTTATATCCACATCCATCCCCAAGGATTTTGACTTTTTAACATTCATCATGCACCATCTAATCATCCTCACCTCAGAAAACATGCTCTATTAGATCTTGATCTGTAAGGTTTAATGTCATTGGTTATTGAGTTTTCTTTAGCTGAGATCATGACACTTGTCACTGTCTCACTTGTCTTGAGTCTTTTTTAAAGTTTAAACTCGATACACACTATTAAATCAATCTAGCCTAAGAAAATACATACCATTGATATTTGGAAGATGCTCAAACTTTAGCTTAGGGTCAAAGCTTTGAATTTTCAACTTTAATATTACACCATTGATCTTATTCATCCAGGCAAACACAAATCATTGATATGTGAATAAAAATGATATTTAAGTCAGTTATTGAGAAAAAAAAGAACTTATCATAATGTTTTGGAATATGGTTTTTATTTCATGTTAATAAATGTGATAAAACCTTAGGTTAAACATTTAAGCTAAGTTTTAAGACATAATAAAGGGGACCTCATAAACAATAAAATACATAGCATATATTTTTAGCCTAAGGTTTGTTGTATTAATAAATATAACAAACTTTAGGGTAAGGATTTTAGGCTAATTCTACAGGAAAAGGGACCCTTTGTTTAGTTAGACCTTGTTAATGATAAAATTGAACAAGGGGATTGGGAAAATAAAGAGACCACACATAAAATTTTATACTAAGCTTTGGTCATGCTAATAAAAATGACTAAATGTTAGGATACAAATAGAACTAAGTCCATGGCATAATAAATCACTCCTACGTAAATTGTTCCTACCAAATTTGAATTTGATTCAAGAGGATTTGAGCTAGGGTAATTTGAATAAAGGTTTCAAAATCCTCAACCATGACTTCAATTTTATTTTTAATAGACCAAAGGATGGTAAAAGATAATTTTTTTATTAAATCATAAAACCTTAGACATTGTTCATTCTGAATGGACCTCATTAGACCTACAACTAAAAAACATAGAGATCCAATGTTAGAAAATTTAGACAAGGGAAAACTAGAATCATATACAAATGTGCTAACTAGACTAGGTGTGGATGATCTTCAAATAAAGACATTGTGAAAATGTGCTAATGACACTTTGATCAAGTGAATTTTTAATTTTAAGGTACAAAATTTGCACAATTTAACACAAGGGTCCTCATTTTTTAGGAATGAGGGTGTATTTACCTCAACATATTATAACCATAGAGAGACACTCAAAATACTTAGATCTTCTCCACCAAATATAAGAGCCTTAAAAATAAAAAAATAAAAAAAATAAATTATTTATCTAACCTCCAAAAATGGTCAAAAACACTTAACACTACTATGTGTCAAAACCACCACTTAATGCAGATGGCACTTATAAAAAAATCATGAGGTATACATAATTGATAGTATTTATATACCAATGGATAAATAACTACCATGGTTATTTTTTAACTACCACTTAAATTTAATAATTGTGCAACCATTATGACAGTTAGGAAACTAGCAAAGTAGAGACATAACTGTTGGTCTAAAAACACCAATAGTTTTCCCATAACACCAACAACTCTATCAATCACCCATGATTACCCTAAAAATCCCCAAATAAACCAACCCATAAAATTTTAACATTTTCCTAGTTTATTCTTTGAAATAAATCCCCCATGCAAAAAAATAGAGTCTACTAGCACTGATGTGTATTTTTAGCACAAAATAAAACCTAAGGATATGACACAAAAATTAATGTAACTTAATTATGCTTACATAATAGTCATTGATGTTGGTATCCTAACCATAATATCCTCACCTTATTTTATTTGGATACTCTCATGTAATTCTATCATAGGGATATTAGAGATCAAAATTATCAAATTTTCAAATATAAAAATGACTCTGAAATTGGGTGATTTTGTCAATATGTAGTTCATTTTCCTAGCCATTGCATTTCAAATAGTTTCTTTTTTTGGTAATTTTCCTTCACAAGATAAATTTTATCACATATTAATATGTATTCATAATTATTTTAACCCTTAACTAATGCTATAAAACTCAATTTCTAGAGATTGTAATGTTCATTTTCAATGATTTTATTCTAAAACATGTCATTTTTCCATTTTAGTATTATAGGTTAACATCAACTCACTTTAAAATGAGATGATTAACCTAATGGGTTAGATCAGGAACTATATTCATCCTCATCTAAATGGTAACAATTTTCCATATTTTGATCAATCAATATATATTTTTATCTTTTATTATAAAAATTTCACTTACTTCTCATTTGTTGCTTTCAAGTCATGAGGGTGTCTCGACTAGATTTGTTATGCCACAAAAGTAAGAAAAGTAAGTTTTATAACCCTCATTTTCATTTTATTTTCCACCACTTGGTAAAAATTCCCTCACCAAATCATGATAAGGTGACTCATTGAGTGGTTAATATGTACATAACTAAAGTTTACACATTGTAATATTTACATAATATAATGATGATGAAAGGATATCCATAATTAAAACATGATAAAACATGGTCATATCAAATTTATCTAGTAGTTTTCCCCCTTTTGTCCCTCTTATATTTCATTCTTTTCATTTTAGAGCCTTTCCCCCTTGATTCTCCATGTGTTATGTGACATGGTGAAACCATTGTGGTAGTTGTGAAACCACCATGATGGTTTATACAACTAGGATGGTGGTTTATACCACCACCATAAATGTTATAAAATCTACCCCAATGGTTTGTATAAATTACATGATAGTTCATAAGCCACCATGGTGGTTTTGTTACCACCACCTTCATGGAGTAATACTTTGTCCACTCTAGATTGTTTTGAAATTGACTCCTAAGACTTATGTTTTCATATGTTTATCATGAATTTAGTTTAATTTTTCTATTATTTTCCCTTGTTTTAAAATTACTAATCCCATATTGAACTATTGGTCATGATTAATTCAGTCTTAACTAATTCTAAGTTAACTCCAAGAATATCCTAATTAAGTTTCAATTAACTTCTACTTACAACTTCTTTCTTACAAATATTTCATTTTTATTTGAATTTTGAATATAAAATTACTTTATATATTTGAGTTTACAATATTTAAAAATCCATATTATTACTTATATCATTTTAATAACTTATTATAAGATTCAAAATAGTCTTCTAGTCATTCATATAAATTGGAGGTAATATACATGAATTTTCAACTAGTACTGTCATTCATGACCAACCAAGCACTATTCAACTATTTTTCCATTTTTTTATATTATTTGTTAATATTTGTTTTTAATATTATGAGAGAGATCCATGGTAATAATTTTATCAAAATAAACAAATCTAGCCACCCAAGGATCAAATTTTTCCATTAACTTCTTATTCTCTAGTTGATATTTTCTTTGGTTAGGTTGGAGGATTCATTTTGATCTTTATTTTTTAAATTAGTTTATGTATTAAATTAGTTTTATCATTTATTTAAATACATTAATTTCATAAATATTTATTTTAAAAAATTTAAAAAATAATTTATTTCTCCCATCTCTCTTTGTATTTTAAAAATTATTTTATCATCCTAGGTGCATCCATACATTAGTGATATCAAAGAATAGATTTTTAACAATTAGATCAAATATAAATGATGAAATTTACATATATATGAAATGAAACAATAAATTTAAGATTTTAGTTTTGATATTACACATTCTCTCTGACACACACAAAACACAAATAGACAATTTGCATATGCAAGACTAGAAAACCAAAAAGAAAGTTTGCATCTAGAAATGTTTTAATTTATTGCATTAAATTAAGGTCATTATAATTAGTTTATTATAATAATATATAACCATATATATATATTTAATATAAAAATTAGTTTCACATAAATCTCATATAACAATCAAAAACCAAAAACTTGCATATTTAGCTTGCATGTGTAAACTAAATCTTGAAATTTAGAAATTACACTACACACAAAATATGAGCTGTAGATATAGTTTTATATTTGAATATTAAATATTAAAAGTTTATATTATCTTATCATTTAATTTAATAAAAAAATATAGAAATAAAACAATTTAATTTAGTACACATAGGCACATTTCTACTTTTATATAATCGGGGAAAAGATCAAAAATCAACATTTCCATTATCTAATTTAAATTTAGTTTTGATTAGAATTGTATAAATTAAAATCTAAATTTTTATTTTTAATTTAATATTTAAATTTCATCAGTAGTGTAATTTTATTTCATTTTGTAAAGTCTTATTTTAAACACAAAACAAGATCAACCAAAACCTTGTCAAAATGAGAACAAACCCAAACCTTGATAAAGACAACATTAAAATTTAAAAATATAAAGTACATATTACAAAATAAATAAGAAAAACTTAATATAAATATTAAACAAAAAAATAAAATAAAATACATCTTCTAAACAATTTGTAATCACCTAAAAGTTGTAATTGGATGATAAGAGTGTCTCTTGAGTTACCCTATCCCTAAGCTTTCCATAGACATATTATAGAGCCTTAGACTTGTATTTCCTGCCATTTAATAGACTTTGTTCACTTACATATATTCAATACATAGTCCCTAAACTATCACCTCTGAATCCAATCCAAATTTTAGAAAATTCTACCAAAAAGACATTAATGCCACATTTAGGACACTACAACCATATAGCACTAGTGTCCCCAATTGGGCAATACTGTAATTAACCCCAACACTCCCAAATAAATAATTTTTCGAACATGTTCCCATCATAATGTTATAATAAGCTCATTTTATTATCCACACAAGTAACTTAACCCTATAAATATAATTTTAATCCACCTCTATTCACTAGATGGAAAATATATGCAAAATATATTCAAACTTAAAACAATGTTTGCAAAATAAAGGTATATTATCCCTATTATACCCTACTTTCTACATACTACCATCTTCAAGAACCCTAATTATAGTTTTCAAACATTCCAAATCTTGAGCACATTCAAGTCATCCAAGGCTACTCTCATTCTAGTATTCAATTACACATACATCAAGTAATAGGTGGGAGAACTACATTAGAATTGATCCCTCTTCAAAGTATAGGTATGTAAACAAATATCTACATAATGGGGTGTTGAATATGTCCATTCCATCCTAATCACAAACTCAAATATTTATCATATCACACTTTCAAAGATAATTACTATTTACACATAAAATCAATTTTTTCTAAGTACAATACATAGCTATAGTGTTCAGTCTAAGAGGAACAAAACACACAGATACAGGTGCAAGTTCTCCCCCAAAATAGGAACAATCCTATAAAGAGGACATTAAAACCACATCTTGGACACTAAACATGCATAATTCTACTATCCAAACAGGTTTTATTATCTAGTGAACAAAATAATATAATAATCTTGCTTGCAACACTCAAAACTATTCAGATCTCAAGTTTTAGAACCCAGATCATTAACAACATTATGTTTTTATCTAAGTCTATATTTCTCCCTATTTATTTCTATTATTAGAAATTAAATCAAGGTCAAATTCATTTACAAATTAATAGGTTAATTATTTCAATTTATTTCACTAATTTAGACAACTCAACCCTTTAACCAAACATAGGTAACTACATGTGTAAAACCCTAAAAGGTTAAATCATTTGGTGAACCCATCTTACTTTGAATATTAATTCAAACCCTAGCTTGCATTAGTCCAAATTTTTTACAATAAATTTAGGGATGCCTAATTATAATTTTTTTAATTTTATTTAGATAACCTATCTAGTTAAAATTAATTTTACATCAGGGTTTCAATTTATTTTACATCTAATTTGAATTTTTGTAAAGAAACCCTAGATTCAAAAAACCTAACCCTAAACACACTTCAGGTTTGTATCCTTTTCTATTTATAATTAGATTTTATTACCAAAACTTAGATTTTAGATTCACATATCATCATGATAATAATGACAAAATAAATAAATAACTTTTTTTTCAAAGTTTCATACTTTCATTTGCATGCTTATTCCATTTAATTTAAAATAAATAAAGAACAAACATGTATACATGTATAAATGATGCTTACTATCAATTACAATATTCATCATATTCCATAGCATGCTATTTTTATTCTATGTTAAAAATCATTAAGACATTTTCCTTTAATCACATAAACATATGCATACATTGTGTTTCAAATCAACTAGAATATATTTCATGTTTCATTCTTTCCATAGCATGCTATCTTTCTTATATGTGAAAAATAACTAAGACATTATTATTTAATCACATAGACATATGCATACATGATGTTTCAAATCAACTAATATCTTTCATGTTACATTATTTCTTTCACATGTTATTTTTATCCTATATGGAATTTCATTAACAAGCAAACCCATACACATATACATGATTTAACACATAAATTAACCACTATGTTTCAATTTTAAATGTCATATCTTATGCACAATAAATAATCTCCTTCTCCTCTTCATCTCCATGAGGGTGATATATAATTTCCCTCTAACTAAGTCCATGATATAATTCCTCCTCAAAATTATGCAACCTATAACACTAAAACTAATCCCCCTATTCAGCCTATTCACACTTATTCCCTACAAGCTATGTGCCTACATGTTCAAACAAAAATAGATAGGATTTGCACTAGTAAGACTCTACATGATCAAATTATCGATATGACCAAGTTAATGAAAGGTTTACAAAATTAGAATCAACTATTACATGAAAGATTACAGCATTAGAAAATAAATTTAGAAGACAAATTCTTCTAGGGAACAATAGTGTAAATCATGTTTATACATCTTCAACTAGTCAATTTATGGCAAACATTGTCACATATCAGAACATGACCTCACAATAAAGTAAATATACAACTAGTGATATAAAAATAATTCAAAGATAGAATAAGAGTTCTAGTGAGATATTAAGGGAAATGATTAAATCTAAGTTGATAAACCTAACTCCTCTACACCCAATGAAGAGATCTAGATATTTTTGTGCATATCATACAATGCAAGGGCACCACACCAAATCATGTTTAGAATTGAAAAGGAAAATACAATAGATAATGGATAACAATGAATCACATAATGACACTTTATCCACACAACATATAATGTCACATCTACCAATTTAAAAAGGGTCAAACTTTGAATCAGTACAAAAATGGTTATCAAAGCAGAACTCAAAACAAAAAAGGTTCTAAAAGCACAATTAGATCAAGAAACAATAAAAAAATCATAGATAAATAAAGAAAATACACCTCTATAAAATGAGGTTAAACTTTAAATATGGTCTAGATTTGGTTAGAAGTATCTATAAAAATATGATTATCATGATCAAGGTTTGGGTAAATAGGCCCAAGGCATCACTTCTATTCTAACAGTTTATAATATTGGTCAACAAGTTTTGGGGTTTATTGAACATCCTTAGGCACATCATTAAAAAATATCATTTATTAAATAAAAACATCTAGATACATAGGAAATATTAAAAAAAGAGTGAGACCTTCAATTGCAAAGTCAAAATCATGCTCATCAAACAAGCATTTTCAAACAAGGTTTTGTAGCAAAACAACCTCCATAACATAGTATGTCTACAATAAGCACTATTTCAAAGGGAAAAATCAAAATCAATCCTCCAAAACATAGTTTAGAAAGGTCAAATATATAGTATCAGGGAATTCCCTCAAGCACACTAGGTTATTATGATTCTGATATGGAGCAATATTATGATTTTGATGATGAAAAATACTTAGATTTCTACTACAAAAAAATTCAAATACAACATATCAATCACACTAAACAAGAGATTACCATTCTTATTTTTGACATAGGCCATAGTGATAGTGAGTCTCCCATGAGACTCATTGGTTAGTATGGTCCTAATCTTATACATATTTCATTCTCTCTCTCGCTCCTTGTACATAGTTTAGTTTCATATGCTTGTACATAGTTTATACCCATAAAACAAAAAAATAATATAAATTTGTCAAAATATAAAAACATTCAAACATTTAAAAAATTAATTTTTTTATATATTATATGCATTGATTTATTTACATTTCTACTAATTTCCATATATTGCAATTGTTTGCTATCCTAGTGTAGTTAGTTTTATCATATAGATAAGCTTCACTTATTCTTGTCAAGTTCTTATAGGTTCTAGATAGGAATCCAGATTGATAAACTAATATAGACCAAATATAATCTATCCATGATGGGAATTCACACCAATCCAGGTTTATACATTGATACATTTTCCCACTCAAGGGTATCTCATACATAGTTTCTATAACTAGGTTTTATCTTTACATACTATACATTCTATTTTATGCATTGATTTATCTTGATATTGATCATTAGTCCTCATTACTTAGATTTTTTATTAACTATCACTAGTTAGAATTATTATATATGCACCTTGACATTTACATAGATTTTTATTACACAACTATATATGATTTCATTTCTAGTTCCTAGATTAAACTTTTTTGTGTTTCGTATACTCATTCCTTATTTGAGGGCATTTGAATATGAAATTATTCCTTGGTTTATATGACACTAACATATTTTTATGCCTCTGACATGTGCCCATGTCCCTTGTGCGTACTCTTTCATGTTTTTATATGCAAATATTTGAACATGTCTTTCTCTATATATCTACACCAAAATGCTTAGTATTTACATATGTGGACATTTGAACATGTCCTTGTATGTCTTCATTCTTATATTTAGTGACATGTGCCCATGTCCCTTGTATTGTGTCAACTTGGCCTACTTTTTACATGCCTCATGTGCTTTTACTTGCATGCTTATACACCATGATGCTTGTATTTTCTTGTTACACACACACACACACACACTAGTTTTTGATGTTATGAGGGACATAATGCACCTACCTATCAAACTTGGGTTCATTGATGGACATCATGACCCATCCCCTTAGCTAGTTACACATATTTTATTACTATTATACATTGCTTACATCTATCTTGACACTCTTGTCTAATGCAAGATTATAACGTATACCTTAAATTTCTTACTATTGCTTAGATACATTTACATTATGATGTTATGTTTGTACATTATATTAGAATATCATGATCCAGATAACAAATTTTACAAAGCTACTTATTTAAAGGGTGTTTCTTTAATAGATTTCATAACTATCTTCAAAAGAGGGGGAATTTATAGGGGTTGTCACTAAGATTAGGCTCATATTTTGATTTTCATAGATACATTTTAGCACACAAGCTCACTTATAGAGATTAAACTTAGGGTAGACACATAATAGAATAAAGGTTCAACAATCAGTTTAGACCACATAGAGATTAGACTAGGTAGTCATTAGCACATAGATTAGGACATTATCCACATATGGTGCTATTTTCCACTATAGGGAATTACTATATAATAGTCCTAGCTTTAGGATAGTCCACATAATTTATAACAGTACACTAGGTACAATAAATATTTGCATAGATATAGTCACAATTTTTGTAGTTATGTTTGGATTTAACTTAGATTCAATCATTTAAATTTAGATTCATACTAGTTATTTAGATTTGGGGGCATCGTATATGGAATGATCACTCATACATTTAGATTAGTATACATATTCAACTATTACATATTTTATTAAGATTTAGTATACTTAGATACCATATTGGGGGCATGTGCATGGCACATAGTTTATATATACTCAGTTTTGAATACGTTAACTAGATAGAGTGGAAAACTCCATGTCATTCTCTATACTATATACACTTTATATCACATTCCATGTTTTCACTAGATTCATGCCTTACTCCATTTATAGTGGTTGGCATTCCTGAGTGGCCTAGATATGTCTAATATACTTGAGTAGCCATGGAGCCTAATACACAATTATATTACTTAGTTAGACAGTTTCATCACTTTGAACATTATAGTTATAGATGCATATATTTGACACAAGGGGAAATGATGGATTCATGTAATACTTGAGTTCTTGATCCACCTACATAATATGGTTTCACACATTTATATTCTTATTTAAGCTATTCACATAGATCAATATCCATCAAGTAGGGGTGGTTAATGATGAAGTTAAAACTAGATTGAATTCTTGAGCCACCCATATGAGGATTGAATAAGACACCAAATCAGTTCAAGTTATTCAATGATATGATCAAAATGCACTTTCACACATGTAGGTTATCAATAGGTTCATGCATTGGTTTACATACCCAATGAGGTGTATTCATTCTTTTCCTCTCTTTACTTAATTATTTTATTTTAGCATGTCTTTTAATTTTGATTGTCTCATTAGTAATGATTGATTTTTGCATGTTTCATTTTAGGACATTGATTTGGATCATGTTTCACATACACAAACCAAGATTCACATATTTAAACTCAGATACTTGGGCTTCACTTTCAATATTATTTCAAGTAAACTTATTTTTTATTTAAACTAGTAATTTTGCTTTGTTACATTACTAACATAAATGGGGGGCAAATGTAATCACCTAAAAGTGGTAATTGGATGCTAAGAGTGTCACTTGAGTTACCATATCCCTAGGATTTACATAGACATATTCTATAAGCTTAGACTTAAATTTAAATCCATTCAATAGATCTTGTTCACTTACATCTAGTCAAGACACATCCCCTAAGCCATCACCTCTGACTCCAATCCAAATTTCTTAGAATTTTCCCAAAAGGACATTAGAACCACATTTGGGACACTATAACCACATGACACTAGTGGCCCCAATTGGATGCTACTATCCCTATCCCAAAATTTCTCCAATAGATACTTTTTTCAATGTGTGCCCATCCTAAGGTTGGTTTAATCTCTTTTTCTTATTTGCACAATCAAAAAGACCCTATAAATACTATTTTAATCTACCTTTATTCACTAGACAAAAATTATATACAAAATATATTCAAATCCAAGACACTTGTGAAAAATCAAGGTATATTATCCCTATTCTACCCTAATTTCTACATACTACCATTTATAGAAACCCTAAGTCTAGTTTTCAAGCATTTCAAAGGTCAAACACATTCAAGACATCCAAGGCCACTCTCATTCTAGAATTTACCTCCACATACATCAAACACTAGGTAGGAGAACTACATTGGACTTGATACCTCTTCAAAGTATTGGTATGTAGGAAAATATCTACACATTGAGGTGTTGAGTATGTACATTCCATCCTAATAATACACTCAATTTTTTCTCATATCACACTTATAAATAGAACTAGGGTTTGCACATGAAATCATGTTTTACACATATAATACACATCTACAAGCTTTAATCTCAGAGGAATAGAATACATAGACACAAGTGTAGGTTCTCCCTAAAAAAGTAATATTCCCACAAATAGGACATTAGAGCCACATCTTAGACACTACACATAGATGGTGTTACTATCCAAACTAGGTGTTATTATCTAATGAATAGATGAATATCATAATCCTAATTATGACACTTAAAACTACTCAAATCTCAAGTTTTAGTACCCAGATCATTTGTGACAATATATTTTAGCTAAGTATATATTTATAACTATTTATTGTTATTATTATAAATTCAATCAAGGTCAAATTCATTTATAAATCAATAGGTTAATTATTGAAATTTACTTCACTAATTTAGACATCTTAGTGTTTTAACCAAACATAGGTAATTACATGTGTAAATTCCTAAAAGGTTAATGTTATATCCCAAATTTTCACCCTATATAAGTTAAGTAGACATTATCAAATTTGGGATAACATGGATCTATCTCTACAAATAGGCAAGCTACTACAAGAGATAGATATCTAAATTTGATAGGGCTAGCTCCTTTGATCTATCTTTTAGGCTCACACACGACACTATATTAATTAGTATTGGGGGTGAAAAGGGAATAAGAAAACATCAATAAACCTAAAATAATGAAGATTATACACCAAATATAATTCCATAAAACACACTTGCATCTTCACTAATAAAGAAGACTACTAAAACTAACCTTAACTCAATGTTCTTCTAGCATAAGTGTTTTTATATGGAGGAATATTGCTATGCATATCCAAAGGTGGGTAAAAAAGAGGTATGATATAGACACTATTAGTCTCTCTCACACTTCAAAACACACTTAAAAAATACATATACTTCATTATACCTTTTATAAGAGATGCTACTACTCACATAATATATACAAGAGCAAAATGGAAGCAAGGAGAAGACATTCATCACTTGTTATCAAAATACACTACTTGATATACTTAAGAAAGAGTTGTAGAGACAAAATTAACTTAAAAATTTTATTCAAAGAAAATTCAAGATGTCAAACTAGTAGGGATTTGCCATAATAGGTGTGGATTCTTTTATAATGCTAAAATGGCTTAAACATATAGATCATATGAGAGGAGAGAGAAAAAGTGAAGTTGGATAATCATAAAGCCAAGTGTCAAGACTTGGAAACTAGTTAAAATGTAAGAGAATGAATTTTGAAATAGGTCATGAAGTCCTCTTAGACAAATTTCCATCTCAAACATGACACTTTCTTGAGGTTAGTGTAGAGAACTCCATGTCTTTCTTGAAACTACCCTCATGATGATGAGTCTAACTATATATATTGAACTAACTTAGAAGTATTTAACACATATAATATAAATTGGGAATGTGGAGATATGATTTTTTATAGTCATCTATACCCTTCAATTGATAGTCTCCCCTTTGTCACTTGTCATTCACTTTCTTGTAATTGTTCACTAGTCCTCTAAGCCTGATCTACACACTTGTCACTTAGGTGACCTATAGATGTTTAAAAATTTTAGTTGTAGAAGTGTTATACAAATCATTAATACCTATTTATCCTCTATTATATCAAATATAAATTAATGAAACTTAAAACACACTTCTCACAATCAACTTTGACAGTCACATTTCTTCTCACTATGTTATTCAGGACTAAAAGTAATGAACAATCTAACATAGGTGTTTTTATGCACAACAAAGGTGAGAATTGAGTATGAAGAGTTATAAAAAGTATCTAAACATATTCTAAAATTATTATCATTCACATATTCCTTTCTTCACCTTCAATTCAACTCAAAACATATAGAAAACATAGTATTAGGCCTATTTATACAAATGATGATACAAAATAACTGATTGTGAAGGAGCTTGAGAGAGTCATAAATATATATTAAATTCACTTTCAAGGAAAATTATAAAAAAATTTATGCATCTCCATTTGTATCTTCTTCATCAGGTTCATATAAGGGTTTTAGTCATTTAGCTTCTTAATGATGATTCATAAAAGTTAGTCATTTAACCCCTAAAAAAATTCCATAGAGTTAGAGTATATAACCTCCATAAACTATCCATAGATACTTGGGGCACAATGAATCTCATTGTTAAATATATGAGCAAAGGAAGTTGTCTCTCAAGCTTCTACTTTGCATTTTGGACACCCTTAAGACCAAATTAGGCTAAAGTGACCAGTCTTGGATTATGTTATACAAAATGATGGGTTTTATCAATAATTAAATCTAAATTAAAGGATATTAAACTTATTATAGATATCATATGGTCATAGAAGTTAATTTAAACACCTTGAGGGTTTAGGTCTAATTTAGGCCTAATAGGCTTAGACATTGTATTTTGAGTATTTGACCCTTCTGAGTGTTTTAATGACTTTAGGTGATTATTAAAACTTATCCACATTTAATTAAAACCCATTTATCATCATAAAATTATTAAATATCATGCCATTCCATTCATTTACCGTTCATGTATTAAAGTTATAGATTAGATTGACTGTGAAGTGCCTTCTATTTGAGATAAAATAGAGGACACTTACCCTATTAGTATAGAAAAATTGAGACTATGGAGGTTTATCTTAGGTCATGATGATAATATATACAATTTTTCAAGGTCTGATCATACTCTAATATCCCTCTACACCTCAAAATCTCAATACTAACTTCTTAAAACTATGACTATTTGCAGTGTTCTTGGAGGAATTAAGAACCTTGAGTTATGACTATAGGTTGAGGCTACTGATTATTGAAAGTACAGGCTATTAGATCAATCCTATCAACCTAGTACATGTTTTTAGATTCCTAGACATCTAGTCTAGACTACTAGGTCAACCCAATTGACCCTATACTTTTTCAACATCAGGTTTAGCATATTAGGTTGACATAGTCAATTTTGTACATTTTAGGCCCTTAGTATCAAGTTTTTGTAAAGCTTGATTGACCCAGTCAACCCAGTTAGCATAATTTATGAACATATATCAAGTTTCTTAAACAACAATCTTCATTCTCTATATCTCTAATCCACCAAGTTTCCTTTTTATATCTCTATCTCTTTCTTTACTATCTTTCCTTTTACAATTTGTAGTCTTCAAAACTACCCTTGTATAGTCAACTAGATCGACCTGTTGACCCAGTTCTATGTTCTATGTGTTGTCTGGATAATTGGGTTAACTCTATTGACCTTGTTCATTTTTAGACCTTGCTTCTATAGTACAAGTTTAAACCTATCAATTGTATTCTATATTTTTTACATACATTGTTGACCATATCAACATTTTACATTGTTTCAAAGTTAGAATTAACCTTATATGATAGTAATTAATTCACACTTTCCTTTTTTGTTGCTTGTATGCTTAGAATAGATCACATAGCTTAATTAGGTTATTTTTCAATTAATCATTTAGTTTTATGAATACACGACCAAGTCACAAAATATAAACAACTATTTTAACATTTTTATACCCAAGGCCAACCTATTTGGATTTAATCACCAAGGTGGAAGCCAACTTGATACTCTAGTCAAGTATAAAACATGATTAATGGTATATTTTGGCTAAGTACCCGACACCTTTATCATTATGGTGTGTGAAGTGAGTGAGGGGGTAGGCCCCAATACCAATCTTGTATCATTTCCACTATAGTCCCTTTTTGCCTAAACTACCTGATGCCATCCTTAGATTACCATTTTAGTTCCTTTATTATATCCAACTTACCATCACATTTAAAATTATATCTTAATAATCTAATAACAATTAGATTGACCAAATAGTTAGTTATTTAATTTCCAAGTTGATTGCTTACTCTTTGATTAATTGTATATTGTATTACAAAAACTTTTATTAGCCAATGTTGGTGCAAAGTTTTGTATTATGTGATTCAATTGAATTGGCCATCATTAATATAATTGATTGTTTGTTTCCTTTCAAATATTTATTTCCAAATTACTTGCAAAAATTATCCTGTTTCAGTCCATAAATCTATCATCAATTTATAAATTTGCATTTCTCCCATATTGGGTCGACCCATTCCACCCTGTATCTTTTTCTAATTCTTGTTCACTATACTAGATTAACCCAATCAACCCTATATAGTTTTCAGACCTTATTTTTATGCTAGGTCAACCAAGTTAAACTTGTACTATTTCTATCATTTCCTACTTACTTACTTTCTCATCTCTCTTTCCTACCCTTCATCATGGAATTTTTGTTTGATGATAATACTAAGTTGTAGTCAACAAACATGATGGATTTTACCAACCCTCATAGGGTCTCCCATATATAGAGTAGGGATTATATTTTATATGCTAGTAATGTTCATATTTCCACTCACACAATGAACTATGGGACCCCTCATAATACCTCTTCATAGCATAATCATCTCTTCTCATTAGAAGACCAACCCAAATTAGAGTATACACCTACAATTCTGTTCTTTATCTCTAAATTTCCTCAACATCAAGGAAAATGTCCTTTTACCATTTACAATCTTATGATTAGTGGTAAAGTTTTAGATCCCATACTCGTACATTCTCAACTAGATTTATCAGTACCACTTGATTTGATTCTCAACCTCTACCTTTGATTATGACCCCTTCTCATTTCATAACCTCTTCTTCTCTAACTTCTTCCACCTTTATGCCTAGTATATCCACTAACATGGCAAGTTCTACATATAATAGGCCTCTCATAAGATCCACTATCCTTAATCCTTCTGCTAGTGCATCATTTTCTACCCAAGGTAATCATACTACTAGTTCTTCTTCTTCTCATCCATTCACTAGTCCATCTTTTGCTACACAATAAAAAATTTCCACTAGTGCCTCACATTATCATAATTATTCTCAAGCTCTTATCAACACCAATATTTATACCCAAGCCACTAATACCAACTCTACTACTTCTAACAATGCTAATCAAACACATCAACTATTATTAAAAACACTCAATCAAATGAATACCTTTCAAGCTCATTACACAAATCAAATGATGATAATTCAAAACCACCTTCTTCATATTTAATCTCATCCTTAACCAACAACTTGGGGCACACATAACTAGAATGTTCCCCCTCCCCCTCTTCAATATTCTCAAGGCAATCTCATTCCTCAACCTCCTTTGATCAATAAAACCATTAAGCATCTCCAGAATGAGCCTCTTACTACTCAAATTTCTAACACTAATATTGGAGGTATCACACCTACAATTCCTTATAATGGATCAACTGATCCCACCCTTCATCTTGAAACATTTGGAAATATTTATAAGGATTGGGTCAAATTGAACACCTTTGTTGCTACCAAACTCTTATCCAAAACTCTCATGTGTGATACCTTGGATTGGTACAACCAACTTAAGACTCATTCCATTACTAGTTTGGAGGATTTAGTGAATGGTTTAGTTTAAGAATTCCAAACTAGTGATCTTCCCAAAAACACTTTGGCCCACTTCATAAATTACAAACAACTTGAAAACTAAAATGCTCAAGCCTTTATTAAGATTTGGACAAATTTATCAAACAAATGTGAACATAACATGGCTGATGATAATATTTTCCATCTCTTTACCAATGCCCTTTTTCTTAAACTTCAATATTGGGTCTACACTCTCTCTCTATGTATATTGGAGGAGGTTATTGACTAAGCTAAATTACAAGATTTACTTATGCATGAATTTGAGCCACCCCAACCTTTTATGGGTAATTTTATCTTAAGAAAAAAAATTTAATGTTACTAATGATAGTGTTATAAATTATTATGACACAATTCACAATGTTCAAACTATTATTCTTACCCCTTCTTCGAAACTAGCTCCCCTTTCTCAACAATACACCAATCCTCACTTATCTTCACTAAACAACATTAATGTTCATAAAAATATATGCTCCACTAAATTTATTAAGCATATACCTAGGCCCCTTCCATGAGATTTTGACCTTACCCATCTTATGAAATCCTAGTATGATCCCAAAAAGTTTTGGTGGTTTCACACTAGTTGGGGTCATTCTCATGAGACCTATAAATAGCTTTGTAATTTAGCCATCTATTTTCTTCTTGGTCCTAATTTTTATTATGATTATATCATTTATAAGAGTCAATAATCTTATGAAATTGATTTCAAGGATTATAAATCACATGATTAAACTCAAGCCTTGAATCAAGCAAATGATCATTTAATTATCTATAAAGACCATATTCCTAATCACCAACCTATTTAAGACAATCAAGACAAAACCACCTATTCCACCAATAATGTTGAAATTATTGTTGAACCAACTTCTAAAGAAAATGTGTTTAGCATGACTAATATGTGAAGAGTTGTTTATTTTATTGATTCCCAACCTATCTACACTCCTCCTTTATCTAGAACATATTATGTTATCAAAGATTCTTCTCCAACTCATTTGAATGAGTTGGGGAAAGATGACCTTATTACTTTCAATGATACAATTTCTAATTCTCCCTTGGATAACACTTCTTTTTCTATGTCTACCACTCTTCCATCACCTTATAACAATAATGATAATCAACATTCTACTAAAACTTCTTATACCAATTCTTAAAATCAACTTAAAATAACTACTTCATCATCACAACATGATTTTCAACCTTGTTCTAAACCTTATTCTTCTTATCAACATAAATTTTAATGCACTTTGATTCCTCCTTCTAAGGATGTCATTAATCATTATGCATCTATATATAAAACCTTCTTATAGGTTATGATGAGTGGAATCCCATCATAGAAATCATCAATCTCCTATCCCAAATTCCATTCCTTGAGCTTATAAAGACTTCTCCTCATCATAGAAACCATCTTATGCAACTATTATTCAAGATGAATGCCCCTCATCCTCCATTAGTAGGATGTAAGGAAGCCTTATCTAGATCTGAGGATAGTATATAACAATAACGTGAAGAGATGTCTATCAATGTTGATGAAACTATGGACACTTTTCTTTCCTTAAAATATCCCATAGCTTATATGATTCCCAATAAGATTTTGATTCATGTAGATGATCCTCCCTTATTTATTAGTGTTCAGATAGGTGGTATCGAAGTTAAGTGTGCATTGATTGATGAGGGTTTTGACACCTACATTACCTCTATCAACTTCATTAAAACCCTTGGATATTTTGAATGTAATCTCAAGGCTACATACAACACCTATGAAGGATACAATAGAAGGAAAATGGATCTTTTAGGTTATATGTGGCTTCCCATTACCATCCCACATATCACCATTCATGTGAAGGTGATGATCTTTAACTTTCCCCTTTCTTATAACATATTTCTTGGTAGGTCATGCACTCACTGTATGAGAGTAATTACTTCTTTTGCCCACTAATGAGTTAAATTCCCTCATAATGGAGCCATTTATAGGAATCAAGGTGAAACTAACACTTGTAATTTTGAACAATTCCAAGAACACGGTATCTTTAAGATTCCTACTCTTGAACCTTTATCGAGCATTCTATTCCATGAGTCTCAACATCTTAATTTTCTTGTTTATTGAAATTGAGATTATAATGGGCATCCCAAACTCATTGGGAACATTCACCTTAGCCTTTTAGATTTTAATGATGATGAGCCCAATGAGATTAACCTAAAGATCAAAAATTTTGATCTCTCACCTCATCTCATCCTATAGCTTCCTGCTTCTTTGCAACCTCATTCTCACAAGCTTCCTTATGATCATATTCCTATAGTCTTAACAAAGACTTAACATTACATTCACCACACTTCCTTAGATTATAAGTTTATCCCTACCTATGTCATTGATATTCATACCTTGGATTATGATGATGGTTATTCCCTAGATGATTGACACTTAGGTGGTCTTGTACAAGCCTATGATGTCAAGATTATCCATTATCATTATTCTTTACTTGATTATTTTCATGTGTCTTCCCATCTTCCTTCATTTATAGTTCTTAATTTTTGTATTTTTCCTCTTTATCATAAGGTAGATATGGTGCTAAAACCTCTAGTTTTTTAAAAACCTTTTAGGAGTATGCTTATGGATCATGATATGATCGGGTCTTACCCTTTTTATAGGTACCCTGATCACCATAGTTAGTTTACTCTTGAGATTAGTGTGACCCTTATTAGACCTTCTATAGATCTTGCTCTTCCCTCAGTAGAGCCCTTATTAGATCCCATTCTTGCTCCTATTATAATTGAGCTTGTTCCCACTCTTGCTATTTCTGAGCTTACCCCTGCTTCTCATCTTATTACTCCTTTTGTTGAGCCTAATTTTGTTCCTCCTCCATCACTACCTTTTCTTATTGATGGTTTTCTTCCATTGCTTAATATGGCTCTATTACCCACCAAATGGGTCAATGAGTATTTTTTGGCTTCTTGCATTATTTTTATACCTCCTTCTGTGAGTACTTCTCCTAAGACCACTCACAAGCATATATGTTGCTTCCATGGGATAAATAATCATTCTTCTACCCATTATTTCAAGTTTCAAAAATATATTAACACTTTACAAACTTCCTTTCCTTCTTTAGACAAATATACACCTCCCTCAAAGGTTGTATCTGAATATATACCTAAGTATGGTGAGGTGTATTATCTATGGCACCAATGTGGTACCCATCACACTGATCATCGATGCATCCTTCAACAACATATTAAGGATCACCTTGTATCTATTCTTATACCTTCTTCTCATCCTACCATAGGTCATCATTTCAAGAATTCTTCTCTTTATTTTACCATGGTTCCACTTCTAGTGGTTTCATCCCCTCTTGTGGTCCCTTCATCATTTTTTATGCCTACACCCATGATTCCTTCACCTATGGACCTTCCCTCACCTATGGGTCCCTCTCCACTCATGGGTACCTCACCAATGGATCCTTATCCATAGATTATTCTTGAATTTACCATAAAAATCATTCCCATGCATTCTCCCAAACATCCTTTGACTAATTTTGATCAGCACGATCCTTTGATAATTCTTACTTTTTTAGTTGATGAGATTAGAAAAGAAGTTTTTTCCCAATTTTTAGAAAATATTGATGAAACATTAGCTATAATTCATATCCAATTTCATAAATATATATCTGATGCCTTTGATAATGTGTGTGGGAATATTTATCAATACTTATGACCGCATAAATGGTGCCTTTGCATTTACATTTTGATTAGATGTGTGCTCCAATTTCATTCTTATCTATCTATTATATCTGTAGACACCGAAATCGTGTCAATTCCCCTGGTCATCTTTCATTTTATTCTTCCATGCCTATTTCACCATTGTCAACCATTTTCTTACTAGCCTTGACCCCGGCAGCATGTAAAAATGAGCAGAGAGCTAAAAGCTAGACTCTGTCCTCATTATGCATCTGCCGACGATAGTCGTTACCTGGTCGATGTCGCCGACATCGGTCACTTATCGGCCGACATCGGCAATCCTGCCGACGTCGGTCACCTTACCGTTATCCGTTATCAGTTACCATTCGGTTCCCAATCAGTTTCCTGGATGGTTATTGAATGGTTATCAAACCATCCCCTGGCCTTCATCAGCGTCCGCCGATCAATGAGGAAGAACAGAACCAATCAATCAGAATTCCAGAACTCTGGCATCCACAGACTCTTGCAATCAACACTCTCGTGATCAACTGACTCCAGCATCCACCAACTCCAGCATTCGCTTCAATCCGGCACTGCACAGATGCTTCAATAACTTTGACTATGGCTTTCATCACGTCTTCTGACAGGTAAGTATTTTCTTTGTTTATTTTCATTTCCTTCTGATTATTATTTGTTCATTATTTTTGTCATCCCGAATCTTCAAACCACAGACCCTAGCCCTGTGTCCCTTCTTTACATCCCTGCCCATTACCCCAATCTATAACTCTGTCCGGACTCGATCAAAATCCCCAGACTCTGTCCAAACCCAACCTTACTTTGCCCAGACCCTATCCTGACCTTGTCCCGATTCCATCAGACCCTATCCCGAACTTGTCAAGACCCTGTCCCGACTCTCCTAGACCTTCTGCAACTCGCCCAGACTCTGTCTAGAACCTGCCCCGACCGACGCTGGTCACTTCCCCGATCGACGACGGTACCTCAACCGACGTCGGCACCTTTCCAGACCGACGCCGGCACCACAGAGACCGACGCCGGTGACTGTGAAGAATAGTGCCACTTATCAGGTACGCATTTTATTTTCTGTCATTTATTTCTGTCATTTTATCTTTCATTATCTACTTTCGTCCAATATTCTGCTTTTTTATTAGTGGGTTGATATCCTTCTAGGGAGTCTTCATACTTTCGGGATCGGGCATTCGCCTGACAACCCACCATATCCTTTGACTAACATTTTTCTGTGTTTCAGTCTTTTCTTCTTCGCAAGTGTCATTCCTCCACAGCCAAAGAGGAGAATCTTCCAATGTCTAATTTCAGTGCGCATAACTTTATCAGGTACTTCTAGCCTTGACCATTTCTTTTAGTTTCTTATTTCTTCTTTGAATGTAGAAAGCAGTTTTGCATAGAAACATTCTGGCACGCCCGTGTGGGACCCTAGGTCCTCCTTGGGTTCTTTCTCTCTTTCTTTCATTCATTTAGGCGCATTAGGTTCCTTCCTTTTCGCCTCCTCTCGTCTCTTCTTAATGACATCATAAGCAGGACTAAAACGAACATTTCTTTCTTTCTTGCACTTTTAGACTAGCTAAAACTCATATTCTTTGACTCTTTCTCCATTCGTCTTCATACGAACAAACATTTCAACTTGGACATTAAAACACTTTGCATTCATTTCTGTTTGCCTGCATCTCTTAGACCACACATAGTAATTAAACCGCATATTGAATAAATCGTAGACACTTGATGTTACACTACCAAACCACCTGCACAAAATAAACATTTTAACTTACCTGAGACAAGGCCCGACTAGGATTTCATCCCCCAGCAGATACCTTACCCGTCCCGGTGACCCTACTTGGATTTCATCACCAAGGGGGAAGCCCACTCCATTCTCTGGCAGAGTATAATCTCTAGGCAAGGTATATTTTGGCTAAACGAAACCAACTAACCACTGGAATCATGAAGTGAGAGGAGCTTGCTCCTTAGCACCAGGCCACATACCAGACCTAACACAGACTTCTTGAGCACCATAACTGACCCAAAACCATCCATAGACTTCTTCTAAGACCTGACTCACAAAGCCAACCTCCCCAAACACACATTCTAAGGCATAAGCCACTATAATCCTAATAATTTACTTCTAGGGTTTTAGGATCTGCTTGTGTCTTCATCTTTTTAGTTCTTATCTGCTTGTTTGAGCGTGTAAAGACGTTCTCTCTTGCCTTTTATGGTTTTGACACACAGTCAAACCAAGGCCCTTTTTGACCACTCTAGCCGTCAACTGCTTTCGTCTACCCCATCTCTAACCCGTCCTATCATGGAGTTCCACTCGGAAACTGAAAGAACTCCTACAGGACCGACCCTGACCCCGACTCAAATTCCCATCATCCCTGAAGGGGACCAGGATTTCAAAAAATTCTTGGACCTCAATACCGTAGCCCTCCATAACTATCTCGCAAGAAATCCAATGCGAGACATTTCGGGTGACATGGCGATGACATCGACACCATTCGTCATCCAACCCTTTTTGACTCAGCCTTTCGCCTCAACCGTTAACTCAACCATGGCCAATACGAAAAGTTTGGCCTCTTCATCTTTTTTTAGACCAACCTCCATCAGGGTTTCATTGCCTCCTCAATCACCTATAATTCAACCAAGTTCTACATCGTATCAGAACTTGATTGTCTCGACCCCTTACACTCTTGCGCCCACAAATGTAGGAGTGCCAACCTATCCCTCTACCAGTGCCGCTATTCAACCACCTTTGGTGGTGCCTAGTCAACTTATACTTTCGACCTTCATGACGCAACCACCCTTAGCCTCTACTTCTGCCCCTGTGACTAGTCATCCGTACGTTGCACCCTTACTGGTACAATTGACTACATCGTATACCTCCTCTAGCCTCTTTCAAGCACCTTACAGCCTAAGGGGCACTCTGTCCACCAATCCATCAGTAGACGTCATCAAGATGCTGATGGATAAAATGTCTAGTCTCGAAGCTTCTATCTCTGATTCAAATAATGTCTCTTCATATGACCAGATTTACAATAAGCCCATTCATCCTTCTGTCCCTATCCGACCATACCCCAACCATTGGGAGCTTCCTAAATTTACTCGCTTTCAGAGTAAGGAAGACCCACAACAACATCTACGGGCATTCAGACATGCCTGCTACCTTATTGCCCACGATGATGCGTTACTTTTATGCACGTTTCTTATGTCTCTTGCTGGCCCTGCCCTTGACTGGTATAATTCTCTTACCAGACATTCTATCTTTTCATTCATTCAACTCGCTCAATTATTCGTTGACCATTTCTCAATCAATATCACTAAACAAGTCTCGATCACAGACCTTTACTCCATTAGGCAATTTGATGATGAATCAGTAGTTGATTTTGTCGCCCATTGGAGAGGCCTGATTAACCAGCTCTCTTTCTCCTTGCCTCAACCTGAGCTCATTGAGCTCTTTTCTCGAGCATGTGTCAGTCACATCTCATCCACCTTGTGGGTTCAAACATTCTACACTTTCGACGAGGCCTTCACCATGGCCCGAAAGCTTGAACTCTGCGCTATTGAAGAAGATAAGGTCAAATTGTGTAACACTAACACAAGAACCAATGACCATTCTTCTTCCAGACCTTCTTCTGCCCACTCTCAATCTAAGGGGTCAGCGAACACTGTCATCTTTAGACCATCATCTTCAACAATAACTAACCGACCAACATCTTCAACATTAGACTACATCAATAAACATTTTCAACGTCAATCCATACAACGTCAATTCACTCCAATTGGAGAGTCATATGCCTCTGTCTTGGATAAACTCATCAAGCAGGGGGTCCTCAATCTCCCTTCAATCTAACCACATCAATTCAACCCCTCAACACCTATCCCTGCATGGTACAGGGAGAACCACTTTTGTAACTATCACCGTGTCAAAGGCCATGATACGGATCACTGTCAAACTTTTAAAAACCTCATCCAGGACATGCTAGACAAGGGCGATCTTATCTTGGATAACCCAAATGCACCGCCCAACCAAAACCTTGACATCTTCAAACAATCTTTTCCTAATCACCCGCCTACTCAAGACAACATCCAAACCATGATCAATGACCCTCAAGACCATGATATACACACCGTCAACACTATATTACCTCTTGTCCCTGACCAACCTTCTTCACAGGATGAAAGACTCTCTTTTCCTATTAGTCCTCCATCGACCTCTCTCATACTGGAGGACACCTTGACCACACCTACGCCATTAGCCCTACCTTCATCCAAAGACCCTACCTCGCCTATTCCTCAAGCACACGTAGAAGGCATGATCATCCCTACCATCTGCCCACTTGAGGAGCCACCCTCTCTTATTTCTTCTCCACCAAGAGAAGACCCTATCTCTTTGCCCATTTCGATTGAGGAAGACCCAGTCACAATTTCCTCTTGCCCTTTGCCTGAGATTGTTACATCTCACTCACCTCCGTCCACATCTAAAACCAAACCCGTATCTAACCTCGCCTCGCACAATAGTGGCCCTCGACTCAAACCCACGAAGACCACTAGACCATATCGGAGGACTCCTCCCCCACCTTCGTCATTACCTTCAATCTTGGGCCCACATCCATCCACTTTAATTGGAGTGCTTCCTACTCCCATCCTTCACAGAGGCACGTCGCCTCCATTACTCTATCAACCTGTCAAACATATATCTTCTCTAAATCATCGACCAATGTCTCTTATGCCTCTCAAACCAACGTCATCAACCCTCACTGCAATAAAATATCTAGACCCGTTAGCAGGTTCTTATACCTTGCTGTTACGGCACTTGTTGCAGTCATCTCACCTCAACCTTCTGCCTCTCAAACCATATCAATCTCTCGGACCTAAACCACCTTGGTTCGATGACACTCATATTTGTGCATATCATCACACACCTGGACACAACACAGAACATTGTTGTGCCCTCAAGGTCACCATTCGCCAATGTCTGGGGAATGATACCTCTCTTCTTGACCATGTTATCAAGCCTTCAACACCGCCCCTCTCATCAACTCTCGGATCAAGACCCTCTTGGTTTGACAACTCTAAATACTGTCACTATCATCATACTCTGAGACATGGCACTGAGCGTTGTTGTGCTCTTAAAGCTGTCATTCGTCACCAATAGAGAAAGGATTCCCTTCTCATCAAGGATCCTCTTAACCACCTCTTTACCAAATCATCAACACCAACTCATACGTCTCCAACCTCATCACCTAAATCGGGATCTCCACGCTAGGTTCTGGTTCCTTTGTTGCCTTTAACCCCCTTATTCGACATCAACACAGTCCATCTGACCACTAACCTCAACCGATCTTAACTAATCCGTCAAACATTCTCCCTAGCCGTTGGGGGAGTTCAACCTTCATCCAAACCTCGACCTATTTTTCAACACAGTCTTGACCACATATCGATCACTCTTTCAACTTAGCCTCAACCAGACTAACAACCAAACATTTAACCCGACCTCAACCAAACATTTGACCCAACCAAAGACCAAATACCAACCAATCAACCCTCGACCAACCATTGACCAACCATCAAATGACCAAATCTCAACCAAACATTGACCAACCTTTTTATCCACACATTCAACCAGTCTCGATCAATCAACGACCATATCAGTCAACTTCACATCCACTCATCAATCAACACGTGACCAATATGGAGTGAAGTAAATGAGGCAAGTTTGCTCCTAATTGGCTCGGACCTTTTATTATCACGCATAAGTATGGATCAGGGACTTATCATCTATCTTCTCTTGATGGACGCCCAGAACTTGAGCCTCTTAATGCGTTGCATCTGCGACCGTTCTACTATTAGTCGAGTATTCGTCCACTTGACACTTAACTTGAGTTCGTCCCTTGAGCAATCCCCATCCTCTTAATCCTACTTCCTTTCAACCCTATTCCTCTTAACAATTCCTATAACCCTTTTATGCTGTATGAATGCTTTGTCCTCATAAAAGGGAGCCCTTGACCTTCTATAATCTTGTCCACGACTCACATTTCTATCAAAACAAATCAAGATGTCACAATATCCATGGTCACTATATCAATAATCAAATCAAAAAGCAGACTGCTCCCTCGAAGGACAGCTGTACTATCATTGTTGTAATTAATAGACTACTCCCTTGAAGGACAGCTATTCAAAAGCCTTTATATTAAACAAAAATCTAGACCACTCCCTTGAAGGATGGCTATGACTAAATCTGGCAATAAACAACACTATTTTAGAAGCTTCCCACATTGATCAGCTTCACAACTGACCACCAAGCAAAAGACATCTCTATGTAGGCTTCCCGCATCGATCAGCCTGCAACGAAAAAATAAAAATAAAATAAAAAAAATGAATGAGTCATGGACTTGAGTTATAGTTGTCTCAGGGTCTCCTATAAAAAGGGGCATAGTTATTTCTGCTCTTAAAATGGGTTACCCTCTTTTCTCCTCCTATCACCTGCTCAAGGGACTTCGAGCTCACTTTAATGTCGAAGTGATTCGATTACCGCTCTAACATAACCATGGTCAACGACATCACGCATGAATGGGGCTCTTGGTTCTCATAACCCCTATCTATGCTTTCTTTTTGGTCCTTGTCAATGAAAGAGCAATAAGCCTTTCACATATCTTTCACTTTGGTCACCTTTAACCAAACCTTTTTCAACTAAAACATTCTCAGACCAACAAATAGACAACATGACATTATCATCATCCTTGTCCTTTTCACATAGTTTCTATGGACACCAGTACACATGGAAACTATCGACCAGACTCAATTTATGTTAAGCATAAACCAATACTTGCTAAAGCATAAATCAACCTTCATTCATTTTTAGCATACATCCATCACGACTATGGAAACTTGCTAGGGATGAAATCCTTTCGACCAATTCTACAGAATACACCATCTGTAGCATCATCTTATCCTCATCTTCCCCTCATCATTTCGACACTTGACCACATCCAATCATTGACCAATCTCTTCCATTTGTCTGAACTACATTGGTCTGAGGCCCTATGACCAGGGCTATGTAGGCAGCACTCAGATAACACATCCTCTAAGGTTAGCTCGACCACCCCCATTCGTTCGTCTCTTTGATGGACAAACCTTCTCTTCTGCAACCTTGACCTTGACCATGACCAGTCTATTAACAACTTTGACCAAGACCAATCATTTTCTTTGACCATTCCTCCCTTTTAGGGAGAACTACATTGGCCTTAGGCCCTTCACACAAGGGCTATGTAAGCAACACTCAGATCACATGACGTTTTCTGAGGTTAGCTCGGCCACATCCTTTCGTCCATCCATCCACCTTGACCCATGACCATTGGAGATCATGCCTATCTCCTCCGACCTCAATCACTTCCAAGACATTGTGGCCTTACTTGTTTTTACGTGTATGCTACCTCACGGCTAGTTAGCAAAATTGTCTGCAGACCCTTTTTTTTGACCCTTCGCAAGTATAGGATCATGAGCCAGTTGATCCCTACTACTTGTGACTTTTTCGTGTTTCTGGGAGCACTTTCTGAGCCTGGGATACCTGGAACACGATGACCATTTAGAGCTTCAGCTTAGATTGTGTGACCTGATCAATAAACGACTAAATGCTGGGGCCCAGTTATTTCAATTTTAGCACTCCTCGACCCTTAACCTGTGACACTTTTGACCTGACCATCTCGTGTAGTGATATGCACGCAATCACAACTTTTGCATCGTTCACCCTCACCCCTTTTTCATCCACTCTTTGTCAAATCAGCACCCGATTCTCGATTCCCTTCCCTCGACTCCTGCTTTGAGGGGGAATACCTCATCCATAATCAGGGCAACCTATCTTTTTCCTATTTTGTCTTGCAGTTCATTCGAACAACCAACGAGACGAAATCAACCTTATCCCACACCTGGGGCAATCACTCCTATTTTTGTCTTGCAGTTCGTCTAGAACAACCAACAAGACAAAAAGGGGCAAATGTAGACACCGAAATCATGTCAATTCCCCTGGTCATCTTTCATTTTATTCTTCCACACCTATTTCACCCTTGTCAACCATTTTCTTACTAGCCTTGACCTCGGCAGCATGTAAAAATGAGCAGAGAGCTAAAAGCTAGACTCTGTCCTCATTATGCATCTGTCGACAACGGTCATTACCTGGTCGATGTCACCGATGTCGGTCACTTATCGATCGATGTTAGCAATCCTGCTGATGTCGATCACCTTACCGTTATCCATTATCAGTTACCATTCAGTTCCCAATTGGTTTCCCAGATGGTTATTGAACGGTTATCGAACCGTCCCCTGGCCTTCATCAGCGTCTGCTGATCAACGAGGAAAAACAAAACCAATCAATCAGAATTCCAAAACTCTGGCATCCACAGACTCTTACAATCAACACTCTCGTGATCAACTGACTCCAGCATCCACCAACTCCAGCAATCGCTTCAATCTGGCACTGCACAGATGCTTCAACAACTTCGACTATGGATTTCATCACGTCTTCTGACAGGTAAGTATTTTCTTTGTTTATTTTCATTTCCTTCTGATTATTAGTTGTTCATTATTTTTGTCATCCTGAATCTTCAAACCACAGACCCTAGCCCTGAGTCCCTTCTTTACATCCCTGCCCATTACCCCAATCTATAACTCTATCTGAACTCGATCAAAATCACCAGACTCTGTCCAAACCTGACCTTACTTTGCCCAGACCCTATCCTGACCTTGTCCCGATTCCATCAAACCCTATCCTGAACTTGTCAAGACCCTGTCCCGACTCTCCCAGACCTTCTGCAACTCGCCCAGACTCTATCCAGAACCTGCCCCCACCAACGCCGGTCACTTCCCCGACCGACGACGGTACCTCAACCGACGTCGGCACCTTTCCAGACCGACGCCGGCACCACAGAGACCGACACCGGCGACTGTGCAGAACAGTGCCACTTATCAGGTACGCATTTTATTTTCTATCATTTATTTCTGTCATTTTATCTTTCATTATCTACTTTCGTCCAATATTCTACTTTTTTATCAGTGGGTTGATATCCTTCTAGGGAGTCTTCATACTTCCGGGATTGGGCGTTCGCCTGACAGCCCACCATATCCTTTGACTAACGTTTTTCTGTGTTTCAGTCTTTTCTTCTTCGCAGGTGTCATTCCTCCACAGCCAAAGAGGAGAATCTTTCAATGTCTGATTTCGGTGCACATAACTTTATCAGGTACTTCTAGCCTTGACCATTTCTTTTAGTTTCTTATTTCTTCTTTGAATGTAGAAAGCAATTTTGCATAGAAACAATATCATTTGGCACTATGTCAGATTTATATTTTATTATATAGTGATTCTTTACTTTTTTTAATATATATTACTTATATTTTATTTTATATTTTCATATGATTATATTTCTTTATCATTGCTTTCTCTTTCTTTCTTGAGTTTTTCTCAAAACTCTCTTCTTGTTTCTTCATGATTGTTTGCTTTTTTATCTCTCTTTTTTTTACAAATAGTTTTCATTGTGACTTGGTTATACCAACCCTATTACCTTTTGTCCTTATCTCCTTTTACCATGTGATTAGTTAGTAAATAGTGCATCTCATTATTCTTTCCTTTCAATGGTCCACCTTTGGATCTCTTTTTTCTCTTCTTCCTTTTTTGCAAACTAAGCATGTACATGGTTAAGGCTTGTATCACATGCTAGTTCATTTTTAAGCTTAAGTCTCCTAATCAGTCTTTATCTTTGGTTACTTATCTTACTTTAGCCTTAACCTATAACTCATTCATGTGTATCACTACATCTCTCATGATTGGTCATTACAAGTTTGTATGGAGGAGGAATCTTAAAAAAAACCCATAAAAAGTTAAAAGCCAAATCATTTAAACAAAGTCAATGATATCAAAGGAAAAAATATTCTTAAAAGTTAAATCATACTAAAATACATGATTCAAAGCACATATTCTTATTCTAGTCTAAGATCAAACTCCATAGTTGGCCTCATGATAGAGTTGAGGTCCTTTAGGGTGCGATAGGCTAGTAGATTAGAAAATGAGAATAAAAAATGTTTTAGTGCTACCTACTTTCTCACGCAAGTAACCAATCTTTATAGTAAATTGATGGATCTATAAGGGGTCCTAAGGAATGGGGAACATGTCTTGGGAAGGTAGATTTATTTTACATTTCATTATACCATTCTACCTTCATGAGTTGATCTTAGTAGCATGCTTATTTTCCTACAAAGCTTTGTCTATAAAAAACAAGGTTTGTTTGTACATTGATAGTCACTAGTCACTTAGTGTATTCTCATGTCCTTATAATACCTATTGTCTCCTTAGGTCTTCTCATAAGATTCCTAAGTCTTGGTTTTTACACTTATTTCTTCATTCCCTATATCCCTCATATTTCCTCTTGAGAAATATTATTTTGTTTATTGATCACTCCCCTTGGGATTTCATTTGTGAGTTGAATTATAAGACTGTGGATAGGACCCAACCATCCTCACAAATTACCAACTTTTACCTTCCTATTTACCCACATCTTTTGTTGGTTGATTGTACTAATTTTGTCTACCTAGTGGTTTTCTCTTTGTGAGTTGAAGTGTAAGACCATGGATAGGACCTGGCATTCCTCACAAAATTTTCCAATAACACAAGTCATAAACAAAATTACATGTGTCAAAATATGTGATTAATTATGAAGTTACAAATCATTGACATGCTTCCCAACTTGATTTAGTGTGTTTTATGCTTAATTCATTTATCTTTCACTTTTATCTTCTTATTTTTTGAGTACATGTAAGAATACAACCATTTCTTAAATTTTCATACTTCCCAGCTTGAATTAGTGTGATAAATTTATGATCTTTTGCTAATTTCGTTTTTCTTTTATACTTCCTAACATGATTTAGTATAATTGATTGAATTAATTAATTTTTTTATACCATTTGTGCCCTTTTACATACCTTCCATTTTATTACATTATTTTGATACTTCCCAATGTGATTTAGTATAATTTTACATGTTTTTATTTGGTGAAAAAATATTTCACTTTGGTTTATACTTATTACCATCTCTTGGTTCTATATACTTAGTCATTTTCATGTTATTACACATTTCTCAACTTGAAATAGTGTGCAGTACATTTTTGATTGATTATATTTTACCAAGTCTTTTTGCCTATTTCTTTTTAACCATGCATGTAATTTTCATAATGCTAGAAAAGAAACCACATATCATATATTTCCTATAGCATATACAATAAAAATCTAAATACATGTGCTAGAAATAAATATATCCAAAGCATCCATAACCACAACCATAATGATGAAAACATACATAATCAACATCAATATACCGAAATGATACATCTCATGAGTTTTGATACAACAAGTAAAACAACATATACAATTCCCTAGCTCTATGGTTGGGCCCCATCCTATCTATCTCATGGCTTAGCCACACTGACTATTGAGGCCTCAATTTGACTCTTCTAAATAGTTTCTTTAGGGAGGCCATTCAAGATCTCAATCCCTCTACCTATCCTTGTAGATATGCTACTTACACTTGTGCTTATGCCATCTCAGTCTAGGTCACTTATGTGCCTACATTAACTGGGTCTAAATCATCATATCTACATATGTTATATTCATCATTATATCTAGATGCATAGATTTCTCCTCTAATAGGGATTTTTGTGCTTGTATCTCACTTTTACCCATTTATATTGGTGGATACATGCTCTCTCTCTATGCTTGTATCCACCTCACTACCTCCCATGCCAATATGAACTAGTTTGCCTAAGCTAGGGCAAATGATACACTACATTACTCTGATGCATTAGGGTCATATGTCTACAGAGTATCATCTAGGACATCATGGATTAATCTCATCACAAGGGACCCCAATCTCTCCTCCTCATCCTTAGCAACACCTACAAAATCACACCCAAATAGATATTATATCACTATCATATCTCATAATATCTATCTACCTCTAGTATTTATTTTAAAATGAAAATTCAAGCAACAAATTAATCATATCTTACCTATATGTGTCTTAAATACCATGGTCTCACCATCCACATGACCACCTAGAATAGTCTCTCCAATTGTGTGGCCTCCTAACACCTCCTCTATAGGTTACTTCCTTTGCTCAAATCTAACTATCATGGCTTGTGTCTACCTTAGCCTATGCTTGAGTGGCCTCTCTAACATCTATCTCTCATTTGGCTCACCTAATGGATCCTTAAGGATGGTGAAAGTCTCCACTCTCTCTTGTTCCTCTTGCCTTTATTGATGCCATGGCATTGATGGTAATAACTCATCTTGATATGAATCTGGTGGTGGTATCTCTGGTACCACTACCTTTGCATCTGTCTCCTAATTTGATCCCTATCACACTCACCCAGTCTATGGTCACTCACAGCATGGTTTGATCATTAGCTTCATCACTAGTGGACCTAATACCCTCTTCCCCTATGGTTATCTCACATGCTAAGCCCACTACTTGGGCATCAATATCAATGTTTCTAGATGAAGTAAGCCCATTTATCTTAGCACTTGTACCACCAACTATGGATATCTCTACCAAGTATAGTGTCCAATAACTTTTATCCTCACTATAGTTTGTGTAATTGTTTACTAACTTAGCCATGTAGTCACTATGTCTCCATATGGATGCCACACTATGTCTGCACATCTCATAGTCTATAGTACTGACATGGATCATGCTACCTAGTCCTCTCTCCATATCTATACTCAAGGTGACCTATCATCAACTACATGGGGCAACCCAGTTAGCTGATACATAGGAAACCTCTCATAGATCCAAGCTATCAATAATACGATCGATCCTATAGTTTTTTCCCTCTAACCAACACCTCAAATAGATTATATATGAGATAGACCCAAATGATATAACCTAGACCATTTAGTATACCCTCCTCTAAAATCCTCCCACTTAAGGCTACCATGAACAATGGTACCTTATCATTTGATTTGTGATATAACACTTTTTATGTCACAAGTCCTATCATAGCCTTTCAAATATACAAAATTTATGATGCATACACATCAAACATTCTAACTCATCTACCTCTTAATATCATATCTAAACCTGTATCCCACATAGTTAAGGCTCTCCTCTCCTCTAGGCTTTTTGAAATGCCTATAGTCACTGGTGTTCCTATTATTGGTAGCCCTAGGATGGCATGCACATCCTCTAATATGATAACTACCTCTACCATGTCCCCATCTACCTCCCATCTGAAGGTATTAGTCAATCATTGCCAACATCCAAAGAACATGACTAATAGATCTAAGCTTAGTGGAGTCCTACACATATCAGCTATCCCTCCTAGGCCTACATTTACTAGCCTATCTCTATCACCTATGGTCAGATGCTCTAATAGATCTGGTAGCCAAGACATGTCTAACAATATCTAAAACTAGGGTCATCTATACAACCAAGAAATAATAAAAGATGTATTATATCTTCCATGTCATGTATAGTCAAAATGCATTATTTTTACAATTTTAATAAAAAACAAGCCTAAACCACTTTAATTCACTCATTATTACCTATTTTTAGCTTATTCAGTCCTTTTTACCCTTAGTCATTTTGGGCCATTCTAACCTTCTTTCATATTTTTGCATGTATTTCCATACACTTCTAATTCTTTAATCAACCTAGTTTAACCAAAATTTCCCTATTTTTAGCTTAGTTGACTTAAAAATCTAAGTCAACCCTCTTATTTTCCCCTCCCTAGTAATGCATTATCATTCCAAACTTTTTAGATTAGTTGGAAAACTGTACTAGTTTGGTAGTCTAAAAAATGTATAGGGTTGGCATACACCTACAAGGTCAGTAGTTTGGATTTTAAATATTTTTAGCCTACTGGGTCAACTGGGTCAACCCAATTATTTTTGTCTATCAACCCCTTACATTTTCCCAAAAATTGTCTTCTTGCCATTTTATTCATAATTCCTCTAAACCCTCTTCCCATTTCACTATTTTCTACCTATAGAATCTAAGTTTTCCTCAATCTGATATCTAAAATTGCTAAAAATTACATTTTTCTAAAAATACACTAAATTCAACAAAATACTCAAAAATTAAATTAAGATTCATAATTGTATACATGTAGTGCACCTGTTACTGCTCCTGGAGCTCCCCCTCATCTAGCCTATCATCTCTTTTCCATCCTAGCTCATTTGGTCTTCAGAGATCTTTTTCTCCCTTTCACAAGTCAATATAACCAAATGATTTCTCTTTTCCCCTGTTTAAAAACACTTCTAAAAATTCAAATTCTTCAATTATTTTTTTGTAGATTCATTCTTTTGCCTATATCTTTGTTTATATACATCTATATTTCAAACTATAAAATGCATTGGATTCATGATAGTGTAGAGAATATTTTACACTATCATATGACTATATTCATTTTATTTTATTTTTTTGTCTATTTTTTTCACTAACTTCTATAGGTTCACCTAATGTTCTTCACATTGGATGCCTTCCCATCTCTTGCAATCTAATTATTTATCTACAACATTAAGGTAAGTAAAGATATATGTTTTTCAATTCTATCCTTTCCTTTATCTTATTTTTTTCTTACTAGACTTTACTTAGCATCAAAATTATGTGTTATCATGTTTTATTTCCTAAAGCACCATCCCATGTTGCACTTACATGACACGTGATGAGCTTCAAGTGGGGCATATGTATACACATAATATTTTCAAACTTTTATTGATTATTGACACTTTTTATCTTGTAGGAACCCATTGAGTCTCAATCTCTTTGAGTGCATGCCTTAAAGGGTACATCAAGAAAGGGGTGGGTAGACCATTAGTGCTTCATAATATTGTTATCCATTTTTCCACTTCCATATACACACTCATATCCTTCAACCATTTACCCTAAGCTTATTATTCTCATCCTTACCCATTTTAGTCATTTTCCTCTTTACATCCTCCTTTTCTTGCCTTAATTAGATTTTTGATAGTTAGTTATACTAGGTTAACTGGGTCAACCCTATACATTCTAAGGGTATTTTTCACTTTTTGGGTTTGTTAGCATTTCAACCAACCTAGCTCAGACCTAGTGAATTATCCCCAAAAACATATAGGGTCAATTGGGTCAACCCTGTATAGTTGACATTTCTAAGAGGATTTAGGGAAATATCCACCTATATATACAAGTTCATTTCCAACCATTTGTAAGAAGAGAAGCAAAAAATAAAAAGTGTGAATGAACATCTACTTATTGATCATTCTACTTAACGAATAGAGCTTGGGGTTCCATACTTTCTTTGGAGATATGGATCTTATCTTATGGATAAGTCTTTTAGATGCATAGATAGGGTCTGTAGCCTAATGCTGATTTGCCTTTGTTATATTTACATACCATAACAATCTCTTATGAAACACCTTGGCCAAGGGAGTGATTGAGGCTCGGTGGGTTTGTCTTCAATGTAAGTATTCCTAACTTTATTTCTCCTTGTAAGAGTAGATATATAATGTAGTTGTGCTTCTTTATTTCATGTATTAGGACTTCATATGCATTTACAGGAGTATATGTCTTTTATGCATGTTTAGTTTAGTTTGTTTTGTTTCTAACCTCCACTTTATGCCATAATATTTGGTGAGAACTAGATTAAATTTAATTTCTATTTATTAGAAATATATTGAACATTAAATATGACTCTTTTAGGGTTGTTTCATGATTGTGTTAAATTGTAGGCTTTAGAACCCTTCCTAGCATGGTGTGTTGTGGTAAGTGATTCCTTAATTGGGTCTAGTGTATCCCCATATTGGTCATTCCCCCAATTAACAAATTTATCCCCAATCGAAAGTTTAGGTATGCTCTATATTCTTCAAGCCAAGATTGATTTATAGACATGATGCATTTTTGATTACATACTCTTTGTCCCTGAGGGAATTGAAGATATATTCAATAAAAAATTCAATGGAATATCAAATCAACCATGATATGAGGAATGGAAAACAAATGTGTTACTCTGACTTGAAGCCACTTACACAAGGACAAACTCTACAACTATCAAAACATTGCTCTTTAGACCAATTAGCGTTCACTTCTAGATTAATGAAATGGTTATAATTATCCCTCCATGTTCACGTGTTATAAACATACTAAATCTAACATGTAATGAGTGACCATGATCTTTAATACCACATACATCACTTGAAAACATCAGACCAATGAAAATAGGTAAGAAAACCAAGGTATTGGGGATGTGTAGGTAGCTTAGAAGTGCTAACAATATAAGTGATTATTCATATAGTATGTACCATAAAAATTAAAACTATGACCATGAATTAAAATATCACAAAGACTAATATCATCTACCAAGATCACTTAGTCCAACTCTTCTTCTCTTGTCCATACCAAGTGCAAATCGTTTGACCTTATTAACCTACCCAAGAGAGAGATGAGAAAGATAGATCACTTTTTACCATTTTTGGACCTATTGAAACCTATTTATCCTAGAAAATACTTGTGGGGATATAAATACACTTTAATAAATCCTCCACAAATGCCATATGTGTCACATCAATATGTACATGCATCTTAAATTACATTTTTTAGATGATCTTATTATTTTTAACATTGAACCTACAACATTTTTAGTTTCAAATTGTTCCTATAACATTTTATAACATTTGGGATGTTATTTATCTTATTGACACACTTTTATACTCATTTAAAACTATACATATCACTTTAACATGATCAAAAGGTGGAAAAAGGGGATATCAAGATAAGACGACAAATATGACAATGTTAGAACATGTTGTATGACCTAAATAATGACCATGTGACTAATTAAAACTTATGAGACCTTATGAAAAGTTTGAATATGTAATGTGGTTTAAACAAATTTGACCTACATTAAATTTAGTCAACATTTTGACCCCTTAACATGTCTACTATGTTAAGGACTGGTTGCCTTATCCTATCCTTGGTCAATGGAATCACCTATACACTATAATTGACATTGATAAGCCTATTAAATGACACCAAAACACATTAAAAACAACATAAAATAAACATATAAATAAAGATAAGAAACACACACTTGTGCTCTGATGAACACTTAGGGAAAACACATAACAAATTCAAAGAAAAACACACACTTATCCTAATATGTACAAGACTTTAAGACACTTGAGGTGAGAACAAATTCTCATTGTTTCAATTAGGGTCAAAGACAATGCCTCTTGCATCACTATTGTTCCATGAAAATAAACTTTCATATGATGCATACTCATCAATGAACACTTGCTTATATAGATAGTCAAATGACCTACCATTTTTGGGGCTTCTAGTTAATACAAGTGTACTATTTGTAGCTATCATAAAAACTCCATCTATCTCTCTAATGGGCTTGTTTGAACTTTTATCCTACTTGGAATTTATCATGTCTTCTTAGCAAACCTCAATCTAATCATTAGGAATCATCATAACCTTATCAACTTCAAATGCCTTTCAAACATGTCATGCTTATTATTATAAATCATCAAGACCATATTGTTTATGCTAATCAAGATATTTATGGTCTACCAAGGTTGTTTCTTGCCTGGTAGAGAATTAAAGCTCTTCCTTGTGCTTATTTAGTGTATGATTAAACTTATCATTAGGTTTGCAATCTTTTTGAAAAGTTACAGGCCTACTCAACTCCTCAAATTCCTTCACAATGGCATTGAATTATTTCCACATGTCATCTAATTATTCTTAAGGTTAATGCTCAAGGTTTTTTTCTTATTTGGTAGGAAAAAATGAATGCTTACTAGGACTACCATGCTTTACCATAGTTAGGGCACTAAGATCATCCTCTATGTGTAATTAATAGTTACCCCATACAAATTGCTCTAGAATGTCATCAGAATATACCTCAAGAACTCCATCACATTCTTCATGGAGTATGTAAGTACCAAGTCCTATTTATTCAATTATATATTTCTCAACTCCCCATTAATCAAGGTACAAGTCAAATATGTCATCAAGGAGTGTTAGAGGTTCTTGATCACTAAGACGATCTTATTCTTTAATGATATTACAATTCATTTTAGAGTTATAAGGCACATACAGATCTACATGAAAATTTGATAAAGGTTTAGTTTTGATTGTCACCTTTGCACAATACCTAGTCCTAAATCCCATATTTAAATAGTTTGAAGTTAGATAAACTCTAATATTAGTAGTGAACTTTCTTGACAAACAAAGTGAAAAATGGGATGGCACATCCATAACCGCAACATCTTGAGGAATGGTGAAAGTAGGATGAGGATGGAGAATAAGTTACAAATAATTTATTATGTTAATGGTATTGATAGCTAACCCATACAATTATAGAACTCCTTTATCTTAAGGCTCATACTTCAAGTTGAATTTATCATCTACTTTATTGGGCATGACACAAGTAATAGATCTATTATCAATAAGACAATTATATACTAAATCATATCCAATGATGATTGATAGATATAAGGGAGGAGGTTTGTCTACCTTTTAAACTTTATTTGATTTTCCTTCACTAGGCTTCAAAGTGCTTATCAAGGATGCCTCTCTCCCACTAGGCTACTTGGTTACCAAACTATGCTTGGATAACTCTTCTTGATGTAGGTTTGGTTTTCTAGGTATTGAAAATGTATCCCAAATTGATACATTCACATGATACCTCTTTATTTTCTCTACAATGTTAGTGAAAGAGCCACTAAATTTTGCTTTTCCACTAGTAAGAATATTACTTATTATACCTTGATAATTCTAAGGTATGAAAGCACTCCTAACATTCTGATCTCTTTGAGATACTTATGTATTTGGAATTGTATTATACATACTTTCCCTTTCAGATCTTTGAAAATTCATCAATTAACCATTAGTATCCCCTTGAACCTGTTTAATTTCCTTCCTCTTTGCTCTTGTGTATGCAGCTATAGGACTTACATCTTTTCTTGACTACCTTTGATAATTTATAGGACATGAGTCATATTGATACCAAATGAAAAATGTAAACCCCACCTAAGATCTCTTCCCATTAGTTTATCCTCTATTTGGTACCTCATCTTGAGTCATATATGACATAGTTCCCAAACTTACCAGGAAGGCTTGATTGAAGGACTCATTGACATAGGAAGATGGATCACGAGGTTGATCCCATGAAGTTTTAGAATCATTCTCTTGGGAAAGGTAATTTTGTGTAGGCACTAATTCCATTGAGGTAGAGGGATTATTGGGATTGTATCCATTATATGACTTAGTTTAAACTAATTGTCCTTGACCTTCAGCATGACCTTGGAAAGGTGGTCTATTACCTTAATAGCTAGGGTAGGACTGATTATGATGATAGTGGATTTGGAAAGTAATTACTTGTTTCTATTTAATGATCCTATTTGACCTAATATATCTTTCTCTACATCTCTCATTTTTTCTACCTCATTAGACTTAATTGGTTGAATGGGGGTAGAAGGTATGTGTTTAGGTGTAGTAATAGGATCAATAGTAGGTGTAGGGGTTTTAAAATTAGGAAATAGAGATATTCCAAGCCTTAATTAAAAAAATTTCTACCCTTATGGACACTTCATAGACATTAGGCAATGTGATCCCTACCATAGATTGTATCATCATATCAATGTCACTATTAAAATATTTAAGATAGTAAAGGAAAGCATGGTAAGCTATGGGTATTACCAATATTGTGATGATATCCCATGTCTTTTGAAATATTGTGTTTAATTCTTTAATGACTTCTTAAGGTGATCTCATTATGTTGGTAAGCTATTTAATTAATGAGAAGTTGTTACTCTTGTCCTTAAATATTCTCCTCAAGGTATATCCTAACTCATTCCATATGGTGATTGATTTAGGTGCCAAAGTACCAAACTAGTTAAAATATTTACCCTTAAAAGAGATAGAAAAAAATATGATTTATATATTCTCCTCAATGATGTGTTGGATATTTCATAAGTTAGTAATGTTTCTAATATGCTCAATATGGGTAATGACATTCTCACCAGTGTATGAGGGAACACTTTTGAGGGAAGATATGGGGATATATCATAGTGGTCAAGTCTTAGAGGACTATATCAATTGAAGGAAAAAAAGGTAGGTTTATTGCCATGGTATCATTAGGAATTTGCAATAATTGGCCAATCAATAACTTTCTTATAGGTTTGTGAGCAAGGTATGAGATAAGGATGGGTGTTAGAAAATATATTTTATTTATATGAATAATGAGGGAGCTCTTGAAATTCAAAAGGAATGCATTTAGTAAGAGACCATATGTTTACCTTAGGCATTAAATATTACACTAGTCTGCAACTAATATTAAAATTTTAGAGTTTCCAAATACTGCAAGAAGTGGACTATTATAACCTCCTTATTATCAAATCTAACATCCACCTTGAACAATATGCTTAGACTTCATGTCCCATTGGGCATGCTAGAATTTTTATAGACTAAATTTTCACCCTAGAGAAGTCAAGTAGACATTCTCAAATTTTGAATAACATGGAACTATCCCTACAAATAAGCAAGCTACTATAAGAGATAGATCTCTAGATGTGAAAGGGATAGATCCCTTGATCTATCTTTTAGGATCACACACTACACTAGAATAATTTATATTAAGGGTGAAAAGGGAAGAAGGAAGAATAAATCAACCTAAAATAATGAAGGTGATACACCAAATATTATTCCAAAAAAAACACTTGCATATGCACTAAGAAAGAAGACTGCTAAAACTGATCTCAACTCAATGTTCTTACAACATAAATATTATACATAGAGGTAGATTTATATTCATATCAATAAGTGGGTGAAAAAGAGATATAATATTACACACTACTAATCTCTCTCACACTTAAAAAACACATACACTTCATGAGACCTATTAGAAGAGATCCTACTACTCACACAATGCATACAAGATTAGAAGAGAAGCAAGGAGAAGACATTCATCACTTATCATCTAAATAAACTATTTGTCATACTTAGGCAAGATTTTTAAAGACAAAATCAAATTTATAAAATTATTCAAAGACAAATAAATATGTAAAACCATTACGACTTCATCATACTAGGTGTGGATTCCCTTACAATGCTAAAATGGCTTGAATATATAGAGCATATGAGAGGAAAGAGAAGAAGTGAAGTTGGATAGTCACAAGGCCAAGTGTCAAAACTTGAAAACTAGTTAAAATTCAATATAATTAAGTGTAAAATAGGTCATGAATTCCTCTTAGACAAATTCCCATATAAAACATGACACTTTATTGATGATGACATAAAAATCTCCAAGTATTGCTTGAAATTACCCTCATGATGATGAGCCCACCTATCTATCTTGAAATGGCTTAAAATTATTTGAAACATATCCTATAATTTGGGAAGGTGGATATATTATTTTTTATAGTCATCTATACCCTTCAACTGATAGTCTCCCTTTTGTCACTTGTCATTCACTTTCTTACAACTGTTCATTAGCCCCTAGGCCTGATCCATAGACTTGTCACTTACGTGACCTATAAATGTTCAATAAGGATAGTTTTAAAAGTGTTATAAAACTAATTCAATCTTTTTTGTCTTCTAGTCTATGAAATAGACCTCAATGAAACTCAAAACACGGTTCTCACAATCAACTTTGGTAGTCACATTTCTTCTCACTATGCTATTCAAGACTACATGTAATGACCAATCTAATAGAGGGGTTTCAATGCATAAAAAAGGTTATAATTGAGTATTATTAGTTATAAAAATTATCTAAACACATTCTACAATGATTTTCATTCACCTATTCCTTTATTCACCTTCAATTCAACTCAAAACCTATAAAAAACATAACATTAGGCCTATCTGTACAAGTGATGGTATGTAAAAATTGAGTGTTAAGGATAATATGAGAGTGATAAATAGATTAAAATAAATTTTAGTGAAAATTATCCACTTTTTGAATCATCTCCCTTCATATCTTCTTCATTAATTTCATATAAGGGTTTTAGGTTATTTATCCTCTTAGTGATGATTCATAAAAATTAGAATTTAACCCCTAAACCAATTCCATGAAGTTGGAGTATAGGAACCCCATAAAATATTCCTATATTATTGGGGTACCATGAACCTCATTCATATAGATATGAGCAAAATAAGTTGGCTCTCAAGCTTCTACTTTGTATTCTAGACACCCTGAGACCAAATTAGGCCAAAATGACCAATCCTAGATTTTTATATATAAAATGATAGTTATTATTAGTAATTAACTATAAAATAAAGGATATTAAACTTATTATAGAGATAATATGGTCATATAATTCAATTTAATTACCTTAAGGGTTTAGGTCTAGTTCCAGGCCTAATATGCCTAGACTATGCATTCTGAGTATTTGACCCTTATGAGTGTTTCAATTATTATAAGTTATTAATAACACTTATACACCTTAAATTAAACCCTTTTTATCTTACTAAAATTATTAAATATCATTCCATTCCATTCATTTACCATTTATGTATTAAACCTACAAATTGGATTGACTATAGAGTGCCCTCTATTTGAAATAAAATAGAGGATACTTATCCTATTAATATGACTAAAATGAGAATATGGAGGTTTATATTAGGTTTTTATTGTGATATATAACAATTTTCAAGGTCTGATCATGATCCAATATCCCTTTACACTTCACACTCTCAAGACTAGATTCTTGAAACTATGACTATTTGTAGTGTTCTTGGTGGACTTAAGAACCGTGAGTTATAACTATAGGTTAAGGTTATTGCTTATTAAAATCACATGGGAATGTGATATTAACAATATTATAGTGGTTTAAACATGGCCATTCTATACCTCTATCAAACTCCCAAACTTGAAATCTCTATTGGATAAGCTAGTATGCAGTATGTGTTGACTGTGTCACATATAGGTGTGCATATTAGGGAAGTTGTGAAATTCCTATAGGTAGTGATGTGTGTCTAAGAAACAATTTTCACTTCCAATTTCATATTGAAGTCACTAGTAAATTTTATACATGGTTTAACTTTCTTCTTATTTTGAACCAAGCTCTCATTTCTCCACTATCATCAATACATTATGTGCCATCTACAAGTTACATTTTTCTCTTGGCCTAATTACACTATATTCAACTGTCTTCAATATAATCTTGAATAAGTTGAGATCTCATTCACCATCACCTTATCTTGACCTGACAACTTCCTATTATGTTAAGAGGTGACGTCTACATCTAGGTTATAAAATGAAACTATTAGGCTTGCCCAAACCTTATAGACCTTCACCAATAGATTGCATATTGTGAGGAAAAATCCTCTTTCATAAAGATTAAGGTAAGACATCTCATTTATAACCTTCTCCTAATATATGAACATAGATGATTATGTATGGTCTTGTAGTGTCTTTCCAAACATTCTCAAACCTCTTTTCAATGATCAATCCATAGTGTTGTCACCTTGAGAATCTTCTCACAACCATGAAAATCCAATCTTCATCAATATGACTATTGACAGCTTATTTCTAACTAGTTATAGGTGATAGTCATAATAAGGTCTGATTGTGTAGGCAATATGACTATATTCTAGGCTTTCCCATACTAATATTGAGTCTCTTAATGATTTTATAATGTTGTTGATGATGTCTTGAGACCCTAGAAGTATTTTGAATCTTTAAACTAATCAACATGTGGGACATTATTGATATTCTTAAACACTTTTCCCCTCATGTAAAATCATACATTTCACTTTAATATGACCTAAAGTTGGCAAAAAGGGATATTAAGACAATATGACAAATATGACAAGGTTTGAACATGTTGTCTAACCTCATTAATGACCATGTGACTAATTCAAACTTAGGAGACATTATGAAAAGTCTTAATATGCAATGTGGTTTGACCAAATTTGACCTAGATTTAAATTTAGTCAACAATTAAATTAAAATCATTGCCTCACTCTTGAATGATGCTTCCAAAACAAGCTCATCCATATATTGTAGGAACTTTTCATATAGTTCCTTCCCTTGTATCGATGAGTAACATATAATGTGATATAAACACATAAATTATTAATAATAATAAAATCCACTCCTCTGCCAAACCTCATTATCAATCAGATAAATGATCTTGATAACGAAGCCTAGCCCATAAAAGGCCAAGTATAAATACCAATCCAATTCTATCCTACCAAGTTAACAACATTAAAATATGATTTTTCCCTTATTATCCTTGGGTTTAGACTCATAATATTTCATTTAATTTACCTAAACTGAGCAATCCAAACTCAATTCATTTAACCAAACTTTTCCTAGTTTTTAGAGTATAGTGTAGATCAAGAACTATGATATTACTTAACCCTAAAATATATATTAAGGAATCTAGGGTTAAAAGGGTAGATATATCCTAGGTAAAAATAATGGTAGACTATCTTTAAAGTAGGCTAGTCAATTTTTAATCTTATATAAACATATACCAAATTTATTATGTTGAGATATGCTAAAAATATAAAGTACAACTATAATAGATATTATAAAGATAATGAAATTAATATAATTATCTAGTTATGATGCTAATATAAATATGAATCTAGAACAAAAAAGAATAAGACTAGAATCAAATTCTAGATCAATCATCAGATTATGGATTAATCACTTTTGTGACCTCAACATTTTGTATTGACCTCAAATAATTTTATTGATGCTTCTATTTAACTTAAACATAGGCATATTTTATATAATACCTATTAGATCTATATGTTACCACCTAGAATATTTTGGGTTCTGTGTCACCTTCACTCTGGTGTGTTCAGATCTAGATCATGGGCTATCATTCCTTGTCAAATACCAAAACCTTAATTCTTTATATTCATAGTGGTTGTAAGAAAAATGGGTTAGTGGGTACATAATATTGAACTACCCCAAATACCCCTCTATTAATGATCACTACCTATATATCCAATACTCTGAAGAGGGCCTCAAAATTATTTATTTTTACATTATGTGTTGTCTTGTATGTGTATCAGGATGTAATGCGTGATAATCATTTACATAGAGTGACCTAGATTATAACTTGGAAAATTTGTCTCATAGGATGTTCCTCTAGTAATTGAGACTTATATATGTGTTATCCCTATGATTGATATGGAAATAGTGAAAATAGGGAAGCTTTTCGCACTTGAGTGCTTGACTTAACAACTTTTATTATTTACCTTATGAGTTATTTGGTCTGTGCTAGGTGAATAATGAATGAGAGTTGATATATATATATATATATATATATATATATATACATATATATATATATATCAATCCCTTTGGATAATATCAATCATAAAAACACTTAGGCCAACCACAAATATATATTTAATTTTTAAATTGAATGAATTTTAAGGCATTATACACTTACATTGGGGTAGGACACTTGCATCGGCATAGGCATATAACTAGGATGCAAGTGTCAAAAATGTTAAAAAATTGGCATAGGTCTAGAACTTGTAAATATAGAGGATAAATAGGTTTATAACATTCTAAGCATGATAGTGGTTCTAAGTCATTATAGTAACATTGGTAAAACCAAGAGATAATCAATTTAGGAACATAGAGATAATATATATATATATATATATATATATATATATATATATATATATATAATCAATCCCTGTAGATAATATCAATCATAAAAACACTTAGTCCAACCAAAAATATACATTTAATTTTTAAATTGAATGAATTTTAAGGCATTATACACTTACATTGGGGTAGGACACTTGCATCGACATAGGCGTATAACTAGGATGCAAGTGTCAAAAATGTTAAAAAATTGGCATAGGTCTAAAACTTGTAAATATAGAGGATAAATAGGTTTATAACATTCTAAGCATGATAGTGGTTCTAAGTCATTATAGTAACATTGGTCAAACCAAGATATAATCAATTTAGGAACATAGAGATAATTTATACAAACCTTTTAGTAGTGGGAAAGTCTACAAGGTGAAGGTGTATCTATGATATGTATTGTAAAGTGTATAAGATTGAGGTGCTATAGAATTAAAAATTATTGTCTACATTTCCTCCATTTAATATAACAAATGAAATTTATAGTTTAAAGGAAAAAATGCATATTTGGGTGTGTATAAACACCTTGCATTTATGTGAGTCCAAATTCAGTGCTTTTCTAGTGATTGAGTTGAAATTAATAGAATGTTACAATATAGACTTGGTGCATATAATCTAAAATTGAAAGCATTTGAAATAATTACAAGTAAAGAGAAATAGGTTTAATGTAGTTTTCTTTCCTTTTTTCAAGTTTATTTGAAAATATGTATCATTATGAATCATTAGATGAGAGATTAGGTCAAATATAAGTCTAGAGTGCATATATATATAAATATTTATGGACAAAACTTGCCCTTAACCTTGGAACTAAAGGTGAGTTACCACTTATTAGTTAAGATTATCTCAACCTTGAAGCCAAATCATACTTATAACCTAGAGAGTGCGAGTGAACCAAGTCAAATCACACTATAAATTTGGTGAGTTTAGTTCATGCAATCAAGTCCAACCTATAAACTTGGAAAGATTGAGTGATTTAATCACCTCAACCATACTAAAAATAAACTAACTAATGTAGTGTATTGGCTCAATACAATCCATAAAAGTATAACCTTCTAGGTGATGACTGTCCATAAAAGTGTTTTGGAATCTGAAACTAATTTTTATTTTATAACTTAGGTTCCCTTTGAATACCATATGGACCTTATGTATGTATCATGCTAAAATCTAGGTATAAAAATGGTACCAATGTATAGAATTATGCCAAAAATTTTCATCTAAATCATACAACTATGATTTTTTTTCCAATTTTAAATCACTGTAAGTGTGGAGAACATGTTTTTATAACATGCTCCCACTATACGTCTAAACCTGAAACTAGTGTATGCATGGCTAACATGTTTCCAAAATATGCCCCCATTATATATCTGAATCGAGTGAAGTGTGAAAAATTTAGAAGCCATGCTTATATGGCATGCCCCACAAATATTTCCCAAATTTTGAGGTGAGTGGAAGTTTAAATTGGTAGCCACCTTACTCAAAATGATAATATAACTATATAATATGTGTCTGAACCATGTAACATATACAAGGAACATGTATATGTAGATATATCATTAAAACAAAAAGAATGTGATCACATCAAGTCCTAACATGCATGATGTGAATAATGACAACATATAAATAGTAATAGTAAATTATCAACTAGAAATTAAACATACACACTAGATCACTCAAAATCAAATCAAAAGATAAATGGTATAAGGAAACCTTAAACAAGGGGTATGTTCAAATGCCACACAATCAAAGGGACATAATCTAGTCATATATCCATGAATAAATAAATGACATATTAAAATGTCAACATACAAAAAGTAATGACATATGCAAATGTCATAGTAGGAAAACATAGGCAATTTTTAAGCATTGTATAACATGTTTCCAAAATATGCCCCCATTATATATCTGAATCTAGTGAAGTGTGAAAAATGTGGAAGCCATGTTGATATGACATGCCCCCACTAATATTAGCTAACTTTTGAGGTGAGTGTAAGTATAAATTGGTATCCACCTTACTAAAAATGATAATTTAACTATATAATATGTGTATGAACCATGTAACATATACAAGGAATACGTATAGGTAAATATATCATTACAATAAAATTAATGTGATCACATCAAGTCCTAACATGCATAATGTGAATAATGACAACACATAAATAGTAATAGTAAAATATCAACTAGAAATTAAAAATACACACTAGATCACTCAAAATCAAACCTAAAGATAAATGGTCCAAGGAAACCTTAAACAAGGGGTATGTTCAAATTCCACATGGTCAAAGGGACATAAGTTAGTCATATATCCACAAATAAATAAATGAAATATTCAAATGTCAACATACAAAAAATAATGACATATGTAAATTTCATAGTAGGAAAACATAGGCATGGGGGATAAAATCAAAGGAGTATATTCAAAATCTCAAACAATTAAGACAAGACATTCAAGGAGGTGCATAATGGAAACATAGACAATAAGAAACCAACGTAACATATCATATTATCAAATGAATCATATATTTTTACAAAAAAATATTAACTACATAGCATATAAATAAATTACAAAATATATAAGCATGGATAAAGGCACATGTAAGTAAATAAGTTCAAACATGATAATGTAAAATGATCATAAAATGATGTAACCTAGGTGTACCATGATAAAATAAGTGGATACCCCCAATGTCCAAATGACATGATTAGAGGGAATACCCAACATCCAAAAGTGTATAGATCATGTATCTATGTATTCATAAGTCACACTCAAAAGATACATGAAATAGAAGTGTATATATAAATAAATTTTATTTTATCTACTAACATAGAACCAACAACATATATTCCAAGGAGCTAATAGAACATGTAAATGATAAAACTATTTTTGGATTTTTTTTAAGTTTTTATATTTTTTTGGTATTTTCAAAATATGATAAATAAATAACTATCCTAGGATCTCATCCAAAGGATGATCATAAGTATTTCTCCACTATGAACCCAATGTAATAAACTGGTGGTACTACCAAGGAGCATATATAACTGTGATATCTATCACTATATAATGTATAATTCTATACATATGTATAATATGAGTTTGTGATTATGAATAAATAATAGGAGTATGGATTCATGAAATCCCTCATTGAGTGATGTACAATTATTTTGGAATAATAGTAATAAGAACATGTCTAGGTGCTCTAGATATTTGAATACAGTGTGTAGTAGGTGAATATTATATGGACCCGAATGTAGATATATGATGTAATGGTATATAAATTATTGGCCACCTAAGAAATAATATTTCTTATTTATTACACTTTTATGGATGATTAACTGCATTGGGTTTGATAACTAACTATTTGGGTATATATTTATCTTGTTCAAGTGGATCTTCATATGTAATTTTGGAAACTATAATTATCTAATTATCATGAATGTATTTAACACACCCATGCACTATAAAAGGTAATAATCAAAGTGTTTGTATCCATATTCATCCCAATAAAATATCAAAGACACCCATGGAAGGTATAACTGAGAAGTTAGTAACCATTTGTGTCTAACCTACATGTAAAGGTAAGTCAATCTCACTAGG
>JARHVA010003624.1:315000-567500 GCA_037957365.1 Torreya grandis | reverse complement strand
CTTATGTAAGAAAAGTTTGATTATCCCATTAAATGAGTCCATTATTTTCAAGAAGTTCAAATAATTTGATGACTTATTCCATATTGTTTGAGATTGTGGAATGAAACTTATTTCCTTGGAAGAGATTAAGTATGTAAAAAATAAACCAAATACATATTATACCAAGTTTCATATAGAAACAATAATAATAGTTAATTATATGTCATAATAACCTAATGGAATCACTATATCCAATGCACCTAGGAGAAAATTTACATGATTACCCGAGTCTCTAGATTTAAAACTTAAGAATCTTGTGGAGTGTCATATCATATCTCTCTATCCTCCCATATAGGTTGATATGAGTCTACCCCTACCAAAAGGATATGATTCTAATGCATATTATGACTATCGCCAAGGCCTTGTACATTATTAAAACATATTTTATACCTTTAAACATAATATATAATACCTTTTTGATAACCAAAATATTACCTTTAATGATGCTCCAAAGGATTCAAGTTCACAACCTAGTGACAATAAAATCCAAAATATATTTAGCAATCCTTTATAGGATCATTCTAATAAATATCTAGAAGTAAAAATGACATACAATGCACAGATTACTTTATAACATTATGGGAAACTATTATATGGTATTATTGAAGCTTATAGATGAAAAATACCTCATATGGTTTTGAGACCATATATTTCATTTGATGAAATTGAAATTTTAGTGATGAATCAGATATTAATTTATCATTCATTCAATCATACCTTGATCATTATCTTATAGACAGTGTTATGATCAATAAAATTTATAGTGAAAATATATGTAACATAAAATTACTGACACATTTGTGATATACACATGATGAATACATCCTTTGAACAAAATAGTTAGAGCTAACATCACATAATGCTATTAGTGAGATTTATTTAATTTACAAGTTGGCCTAACACATGCATTATTAAATTTTCATTTATACAATACATGAGATTATTTGATACATTATTGATATGAAACTGGATACATAAAATAAACATTATTACTTTCATAGTGTATGGGTTTATTAAATACATTCATACTAATAGGGTAGTCATAGTTTCCAGAATTCCATATAAATATCCACTTGAACAAGAGAAGTATATTCCTAGAAAAATAATTATACATCATGCTAAGGTTAATAACCTATTAAATGGTAATTGTTGAGGTCAATATCCCCTATTTCTAAAAAATGAGGACCTTTGGTCAAATTTTGCAAATTATGCTATAAATTAGGCATTCAACTTACTGAGAGTGCATTATTGAATATCATGTTTTGATCTAGCTTACATTGGTATGCTAGCACATAATATTTATTTAATATTATCTAATGTTGCTAACATTTGGCCCATATGTTTCCATCTTGCAGGATGGATGGATATTCAATAGAATGAACAGATGTTCACAAGTTTATGCTTCAATGTTAGTTTGACCCTTAGTTGGTTAAATAATATGGTCCCATTCGAGTCATTATGTTAACATTTGGTCCTTAATTGATTAATTAAGTCTAAGTTTAAATAACATTCAAAACCTTAGTCTAAATTATTTTAGCCTAATTTCTTATTAAAATAGATTCATATTTTTGATGGGTCACTTTGTTCCATCTTAGTCTTAGTTTAATTTTAGCCTAAGTTTTGATAGAGTTTATTAATTCATTAAAAATTTAGTATAAGATTTATTCTAAGTTGTTATATGTCCTAAGCACTTATTCTTTTATTTTATTATTCATAGTTATGAATTGAATGTAGGGCTACTAATTGTTGAAACCTCATTTGATTAGATCAAGGATCAATAACATGTGGGTGATCACCCAAAGTCAATAAGTCAAAATACTTGGATCAAGATTGATGATGTGTAGTCTTATGTACAAATTCCAATAAATGATTCAATTAATGAATGGAGTCAATAAGTCATGAAATATCGATGGTACACATTCAATCGTGTAAATGGAGATATAAAAATGAGCATGAAGTCAATATGTCAAAGGATCCTAAGATTAAATGTGATGGTGTTATGTGTCACAATCATGGTAAATTAGTGATAGATAATGGACTTCATTTGATTGAATATACAAACATGAGATCAATGGCCCTTTTTTGATCATATGTTTAGTGGATCAATGGTGTATGTTTGATCATACATATCAAATATCAATGACATGCTTTCAACCATGTAGATGGAGATCGATGGTGTGAATTGAGTCAATAAGTCAATAAGCCTAGATTACATGCAAGGTTGCCATGTGTCATAAGAGTGTTAACTAAAAGGAAACTAATAAAAAGGTATATAAAAGGCATGTAGGGCTACCAAGTGTCACAATCTTAGAAGCTCAAATCAAAGATCAATGACCAATGTTGAAAGTCAAGGCTAGGAGAATCCCAAGGAGATCAAAAAAGTAAATTTTATCAAATTTCTAAGGGGCACAAGATGAATACATGTGTTTGAAATGACAATAGTCATGTTTTAAAATTAGAAAAATAGTATGGTAAGGGGATGCTACATAGGTAGACATATTAGATAAAAATATTTTATGGAACTAAGAATGTAAATATATAAATATGACATCAAAATATGATTTGGAATACCAAATCAAATACTCAAATGTATATTACACCATTAAAAATAAATTAGACCCTCTAAAATCCCTCAAACATATGGAAAATCCCTAGAATTATTCATCAATTCACTATTTCAAGCCAAAAGTGAGAGCCTAATAATCAAAGTTGTTTAAAGAGTCTAACCAGATATCCAAAAGTGTTGAGTTATCATTCATAAATAGATAATTTAATTAGAGTCATGAAAATGACAAACTATAGACCTAATTCAAAGAAAGTGGATGAATTTTACTTTTCATTAGATGCAGAGGGTAGAGTATTCAAAGATATAGAGTTTGTGGCTTCTTCACTAAACATACGAGATAATAATTTATCGAGATTGTTTTGGACCATAGAGAACCAAAGAATTTTAACCAAGGAAGAGGATAATTTTCTTCTAATAACGACACTTTATGATGACATCATGGTAATTCAGTTTACAAGACTCCATTATGTTGCTACCAAGCCATAGGTATTGTACTGCATTGATGTCCATAGTACTATTTTTAAAGATGATAAAATTGATAAGGGTATGCCTATTCATGAACATAGTTTGAGGAAAATAACATATATATCCCTTATTGCTTTTAAATCTTATTATAAACTACATAGGCCCTGAATAGTACTTGCTTCCATTAATGCATGGGCTCAAAAACATACCATGATGGACATCCTAGTGAAATGGTTAAAAGATGGTAATAAGGTAATTATAGATCCTAACAATAAAATCCTTGTGAGACAATTCAAACCAAGAGTCATAATGGTTATGACCATCTTAAAAAAATTATAAGGATTTGCACATACTACACATGTGAAACCTATATGGGTCCCTATGGTGTATTTCATTGTTGAGGAAGTGTTAGTACCTCCTTTAAGTGAAATCATTAGCATTTACTTAAGTAAATAGATATATTTTATTATAACAAAGAAGATAAATGAGTTATTCATGATGTCATATTTTTTATATTCCCTATGTGCCACAACTAAAATCCCCAACCAAAGAGAGTGGTCCCCCAATGTCACCTAAATTATGTCCCAATATTATTCAAAATTTCATATTTATAAATTTAGGGACCATATCTGAATCATTTATGATTATATATTTCTTGATTTGAGTCAATCCATCAATGGTATCCCCATGATGAGGATAGGTCCTTTAATCAAGAAATTGATTGAGATAATGGGAGATATTTGGATATACCTTGATTACACTATTATTAGAACAAAGGGAACCCTAAGTTCCCTCCTTAAACTATTAGTACATGTGCTAGATAAGTTGGTAGAAGGATTTTTTAAGACCAAGAGGAAAGAACTTGTCCATATTTTTCCCATGATTATTGGTAGAACTGCTTTTATACAATGGGACCAAATTAAATCAACTTCAAAACATAGGTTGTCTTTCAATTTGTAGATTCATGACAATGATAGTGGGATCCCAATGATAAGGTAAAGGAGAACTTTAAGAGTAGAAGCAATTTTGGTTTTACCTTATGAATATGAACCTAGAGAATATGACTTTGTTTACACTAAAACAACCACCTAGTATGAAGTTGCTAGAAGACTTTAAAAATATAATATAAAACCTAAATCCAAATTGTTAAGAGATCAAAAGATGGAAGATAGATGGCATCTTGGTCCTAGGCAGTATCATCTAGTAGATGTTGGACCTTTAAGGATTCCCCTACTTGACATATAAATGGAGCATAGGCTTGAAGAAAGGAGACTAATTGAAGTTACTTCAAGCTCCTTAGTCCCTAAGTGTTCTAAAACAATAGAAAAAGATTTGCCTCAACAAGATGAAATTCACATGATAGCTTTGGATCCTCAGGAATCTATTGAAGATGCATTGAGAATGCTCTCCATGACATATGAATTAGACACAAATGTAGAGGAGGAAAATGTCAATAAATATAAATAGAAAAAGGGAAAAGAGAATTCATTGGACTTGGTGATCATGGATCCTCCCAAGAGGAAAGCTGAGACTATAATTATCCAAAGGGAAAAGATAGCAAAAATGGCTATCATTCCCCCTTTGAAAGATAATAATCTATTCAATGAAGAGAACCCAATTTATGGACCAGCTATACCTAAATGGTTTATATATGAACCAAGGTTGGATAAGCTTCCTACTGCCTATCACCCATGGGCTATAGTTAAGACCACACGCATCCCTCAACAATAGGATTTGAATCCTTGGATCATAACATTGCAATATGAACAAGAAAGGATATTTTATACTCCAAATCCATCATCAGACTAGTTACAAGTATAGGTGTCAAATAAGCATATGGGCCAGTCTTCAGTAGGAGTCAAGTATGATCCAACCACTATAGGCCTACAAAGAGTGACTAAAATAGTTATCATGGAAGAAGGTTAGAAGGTTCTACACTAAAAGTTAAGCCTTTGTTTTACTTAACTCAAAAGAGAGAACACAAACAAGGGGAAGCCCCCATGTTTGAATAAGATGTTTTGGAGCTAGCCCAATCTCAATTATAAATGTTATAAGATGTAATCAAGTGATTAAAATAAGAGAATAAAATACTATAAGAATAATCCATTCTATCATTACCAATAGATATTGTTAGTAACTTTGAAATAACTATTTATGAGACATTAAATTCCTTAAAGGAAATAAGGTCCAAATTGGACATATTGAATAAAAAACATGCCATGGATTTAAACCAAGCCAATTAGTGGTAAGACTTAGACAAAAAAAAATAGGGCATTGATCAAGATACTAATGGAGAACTAGATTCCTAAACTTAAAATGGTGAGCCCATCATATTTAAATATGGCTATGATAATATTGATGGAGAAAACTAGGGACATAAATAAGTGGTCAAAAAGCATTGAAGGACTTTCAAGATACTTCAAACAATTAGAGGGTAGGATGATATAGATAATAGGAGGTTTGATTAAGGATCCAACCATCCCTAGTCAAATAGGTCTAATAAATGATGAAGAATTATAGAAAAGAGATACATAGTTCATCCAAGAGGTCAAGAGTAGAAGCAAGGGGACCATATGGGCTACTAATAATGATATCTTGAACTCGATCTTAACAGTAAATGAAAATATTGGTAATGCTAGGAGAATCAAAGAAGTCACGGATAGAAGGGATGAAATCTTCAAGGATCTAGTATGGAAAATATAAGAGCTATTCATAAAGCCAATCATCAATCTCATGTCTATTGATGAACAATATGACAAATTCATGAAGATTTTGGAGTAAAATCAAAAGGCTATAATTGCATGGGCATATCAAAGTCAACAGGCTTGACTTAAAATATTCTTTTGTATCAAAACCATGTAAAATAATTAAAAGAATATATTATTTTGTAAAAGCATGTGCAATGTGTAACACACATGGCTTATAGGTTAGTCATATTTGAAAAGTGTCATTGGTATGAGAGTATTTGTAAGAGGACATCTATCTTTAACACTTGTCTGATTATCATTTGATAATGAATAACTGACATACCTCATAGGTTGATATTTCAACTTATAAAAAGAGGTATTATCATTGGAATAAGGAGGAAGTTTTGAGAGCAAAAACTATTTTGTAAATTTTTGAGCATGTAATACAAACAAGAGAATTATGTAAAGATTGTCTCATTTTATCTATTTATTTTTTATGATGGATATTTTCTCAAGTATCTATTATAATGTTTAGATTTGAATTAATTTTATGAATTCTAGATGTGCATGTACTAATATAGAGTTAATAATTTGAACTTTATGCTAAGTTAATTGAAAGTTTTTAGGTTAATTTCAATATCATTGCTTTTCTAGAAGATGTGTAAATGCAATTTTCTTATTTAAGTAAATCTTTAAAGTGAATTTGATCTCTAATTTGCATGTTTTTTCAAATATACTAGGATATTTTCCTAATATATGATAAGATCTTTACTATTTGGTGATTTCATGTCATATGTTGGTTTGAAGATGGATATCTTTGATGAAGTTAAATCTTTATCAAGATGTCTAAAATAAAGAATATAAACATATCTTTTTGCCTTACCCTGGTTATTTTCTCATTTTTTGAACAAATCACTATAGTTTATTTTCTCCTTAGGTATGTAATTCTAAGGACTCTCATAATATGCTTGGACTTTAGAAATTATTTGTTAATGGTGCCAGATGGAAATTTGGGTCTAGATTAGGAGTAGTTTTAATCAATCCCATTGGGAAATAATATAATGCTTCTTACAAACATCAGTTTCCTTACATCAATAATTTGGAAAAATATGAAGCATTGATCTTATTATTACAATTTGATATTGAACACAAGGTTAAATAACTACTAGTATATGGTGATTCTAAATTAGTAGTTAATCAAGTTAGAAGCAAATATCAATGCAAATTATCTTATCTAAAGAAATAAAAGTTTAGTGTATGGGACTTAATTGAGTATTTTGATGCTTTTTAATATTATTTCAATCCCTAGAGAAGGAAACTAGTCTTTTGATGAACTAACTTTAGTTGCAGCTAACCTAATGCCAAACAAAGATTCCAAATTAGGAACCCTTAGAATTGAATTAATCCCATGTCCCTCTGTACTTGATAATGTTAATCATCTATAGGTGTTTAGTGATGATTAATATATCATTGAATTCATGAACAACTCAAGAGTGTTTAAATCTCATATTATTGATTTAGGTCAATGAGAATTCTCTTAATGATGATAGAATTAATGAAAATATAATATGAATTAATGATAACAAGATTCCCAAAGGCATGATTGCCTTGGAAATACTATTTGACAAAGACAAGCTAGATAAGATTGCTAAAGTTCTCAAAGTAAATGGGAAGGATTATAATGTAATTGACCTAGGAACTTAAGGTTAACCTCAGGTACTAAAGCTTGGTATAACATGCACAAATGTAGAGTCTAAAAATTCTATAGACCTACTAACTAGGTATAAGGATATTTATGCATGGTCTTAGAAAGACTTGAAGATATTTTATCCTCGAGTTATTACCCATACCATTCCCTTGAAAAAATATTTTAAACCATTTAGGTAGAAGCAAAGACTGGTTAATCTTGTTTTGGAACCATTGATTTATAAAGAGGTCAAGAAATTATTATATGCAAAAATAGTTTTTCCAATTAGAAATTCTACTTGGGTAGCTAATCAAGTACCAGTTAGAAATAAAAATGGAGAGATTAGATTATGAATAGATTTTAGGAACCTTAATAAATATTCTCAAAATGATAATTATCCTTTATCATCCCTTGACTAGGTGATTCAAATTATTAGTGTTCTACCATGATGTCTTTCCTAGATGGTTTTTCATATTACAATCAGGTACTTTTTAATAAAAAAGATAGAATGAAGACTACATTCACAACAAAATGGGCCACTTTTGATTAAAAGAAGATACATTTTGGACTCATCAAGGTAGGAGATACCTTTTAGAGAGATATGGATTATGCCTTTCAAGGTCTCATAGGTAAATTTATCATTATATATATGGATGATTTGACTATATTTTCTAAAAATAGAGAAGATCACATAATGTATTTATAACAAGTATTTGAGTGATATTGAAGGTATGAAATTTTGCTTAACCCTAAAAAAATCATATTTTGTATAACTAAAGGGAAATTTCTAGCACATGTGATAACTAGAGACGAGATTTCTATAGATCCAAATAGAGTTAATGCTATATATAGTATAAAACCCCCAAATAGTAGAAAAGAGTTAAAGTCTTTCTTTGGGAAGATCAATTTTTTAAGGAAACTCATTTTTGGATTTGTAGAGATTGTGAAACCACTAAATGACAAGCTAAACAAGGATACAAAGGTCAAATGGAATGAATAAATCAATAAATGATTCAAGGATATTAAGAAAGTAATAGAATAGGCAATTGTGTTGATAAATATTGACTTTAAAAAAGATTTTTATCTTTATTCTTTTGGTTATGAACATATTATAACAACTATATTAAATCAAAAATTTGATAAATGTGATCATCTAATTTAATTTATGAGTAATAACTTCAAAAATGTCAAGTTAAATTATTCCCTATTTGATAAACAAGCATTTGTTTTGGTTAAGGTAATCAAAAAGTTTAGACACTATATTCTTAGGATTAAAGTGCATGATATATTCCTATACCCTACTACCAAACTCATGCTAAGTCAATATGATTAGGAAAAATAAGAGGTAAGTAGATATCCATACTCTAGGAATATGATCCTAAAATGAAAATTGCTAAATTGGTGAGCTGTCAATGATTAATTCAATTGATTGCTAATCCTAGATTAAGCATATGCAGGTTGACTGACAATAGTTTCAACCAAATGATTGGTATGATGCAATTATTAATTTCTTGATCAATGGTTCTTGTCCCATAGAACTAAGTAGAGAATAGAGAAGAGCTTTGATGATCAAATCAACTCACTTATTGATCAAGGATGGGATACTTTATAGGAAGAACTATGGAGTGTATTTGAGATGTGCTTCAAAGGAAGAAGTAGCTGAATATTAAGTACCTTTCATGAAAAACTTGGGAGTGGACATCCCTCTAGGAAAAAAAATTATAAAATCATAAGGGTATGATATTATTATCCAACAATTTTCAAATATGCTCACAATCATGTCAAGGAATGTCATCAATGCCAAATCTTCAATACAAAGGAACCTAAAGTAGCCATGCCCTTGAGGCTAGTTTTAAATGATAAACCATTTGTCAATGGGGTTTTCAATTTCTATGGGTTATCAACCCTAATTATTTAATTGGGCATTAGTATGTTTCTACTACCATGTATTATTGTACAAGATAGATAGAGACAATAATAATCAAATAATGTTGAAATAAATATGTTATGAAGTTCTTAGAAGAGAACATTTGCACTAGGTTTGGGACACTAGTATCATTGGTCTATGACAATGGATCAATTTTTACATCTATATAAATGATTGAGTGGGCTATGATACTCAAATAGCTATTAAGTTTTCATCTAATCATTACCCTCAAGGTAATAGAGTTTAGAGTCTACAAAAAAGAATATAATGAAAGCTATTAAGAAGCCTGTAGCTCAAAAACCAAGAATATGGCATAAATTATTTAAGTATGCTCTATGGGTAGATATAACTAGAGTGAAAAAATCTCTAAAATTATCACCATTTATTTTGGTATATAGACAAGAACCAATCTTTCCAATTACTCTCAAATTGCCAACTTATAGGTTTATACATGAGAATATAGAAGGGGATCAATAGTTTGTGAATTCAAAGTTTATTCATATCATCCAAATAGAGGATGTTAGGGAAGAATCATTTTATAATTTTATTATACATCAAACCACTATCAAAATATGGGTTGACAAATGGTCAAAGATCAAGGTGTTCAGATAGGGAGACCTAGTTATCTTATGGGACAAAACATCTGAGCCAAAAGGGAAACATGGGAAATTCACTCCTTTATGGATTTTTCCTTACTAAATTGATGAGATAATGAGATAAATCACCTTTAAGTCAAATACTTTTAGGGAGTAGAGTTCACTTTTTTAACCAATTGGAAGTATCTCAAGCATTATTTCTCTATTATTCCACTTCAAGTCTTTATAGAGTATTCTATAAGATTAGTTAGAGTTAGTGTAGGTAGTTTTATATTAGTTTCATTCATTTCCCTTGTTTTTAAATAGTGTTTATGAATATTTATTTGTTTGTTGTGTGTTTATTTATTTTTATTTGTTCTCTAGCTTCCATTAAGTCTTTTTCAAGATAGGTCTTTATTCTCTAGAACCATCTAAATACTCAAAAGAACTTCATAAACCAAGAATGAGGATATGACTCTTAAACATTGGCTGATCATGGATTTTTGGAAATTCTAAGCTTAATTTTATATTTTTGAGAAATTGATAAAGAATAATAAGTAGACTAATTACTCCTTAAAAATCTTAAACCTTATTTTGATCTAAGTTTGATTTCAATAAGTATTACATGTGTTTGAGTGAAATTTTAAATTATTAGAATAAAATCATGTTAGCACTTAAAGAACATTATTTCCTAGGATGAATTTTATGACCAAGGATGATTCTCTTGAAAATCAAACATTTGAAAAAAAATATTAAACACCTAGCTAATTCTAGTTCCCAACCTTTGTTGGAAAGATAAATATAGTTAGAAAATACAAAATAAAATCTTTATTGAAAATGTAAAAGTTTTTTGAGAAAAGGTGATTCTAGTAACTTCCATTGGGGATATGGATGTCTGACTAGTAGTAGAAAAAATCCTAGAGTGGAACCAAAGGTATCTTTTTTAGGGCTATGGATGCCTAGCTATTAGCAGAGCAATGCCCAAGCCTTCCCCTTTTATAAATCATGATTTATAATGAATATCTACATATGCTACAAGTTTATATTAATGATCAAGGTCATAAATCTAGAATTTATTATCTGAATCCCAAAGGAAATCAGTAAATGTATCAAAATGCACACACAACATGATTGAGTTTTTATATTTGACCTTAATTTTGCATTTATAAGACTTGTTTCAATTATGAATTGATCTTAATAATTCTACCTAATCATGCACATTGATTAGTTTGGTTATTATTTTAAACTAAGAGTATTTGAATTCTAACATTTTGTAATGTTTCCATTAGAAGTTGCCATTTGTTGAGGTTAACATCCCCCATTTCTAAAAAATGAGGACCTTTGTTCAAATTTTATAGATTATACTATAAATTAGGCATTCAACTTGATCAAAGTGAATTATTGAATATCATGTTTTGATCTAGCTTACATTGGCATGCTAACACATAAGCTTTATTTGATCTTATCTAATGTTGCCAACATTTGGCCCATGTGTTTACATCTTGTAGGATGGATGGATCTTAATTATAATGAAAAAGTGTTCATAGGTTTATACTTCAATGTTAATTTGACCCTTAGTTGGTTAGATAATATGGTTCCATTTGATTCATTATGTTAACATTTGGTACTTAATTGATAAATTGAATCCAAGTTTAAATAATGTTCAAACCTTAGTCTAAATTATTTTAGCCTAAGTTTTTATTAAAATGGATTCATATTTTTGATGAGTCACTTTATTCCATCTTAGTCTTAGTTTAGTTTTAGCCTAATTTTTGATCAATTTTATTAATTCATTATAACTTTAGTCTAAGATTTATTCTAAGTTATTATATATCTTGAACACTTATTCTATAATTTTCTTGTTCACAATTATGAATTGAATGTGGGGATGCCAAGTGTTGAAACCTCACTTGATCAGATCAAGGATCAATGATATGTAGGTGATCACCTGAAGTTAATAAGTCTAAATCCCTAGATCAAGATTAATGGTGCATATTCTTACATATAAATTGTAATAAACAATTCACATTGAGGACTAGAGTCAATAAGTCAATAAAGGTTGATGACACATTTTCAATCATGTAGATAGAGTTCTAACAAAGGATCTTGAGATTGAATGTGATGGTACCATGTGTCACAATCATGGTGAATTGGAAATAGATCAATGGCCTAAATTTAATTAAATGTACAAATACAAGATCAATGGACTATGTTTGATCATATGTTTAAAATATCAATATTGGTGCACATTTGATCATATAGATCAAAGATCAATGACACATGTTCAACCATGCACATAAAGATCGATGGTATGAAATGAGTCAATAAATGTAAGCCTAGATTTCATGTAAGGCCACCATATGGCATAAGATAATTAAATAAAGGGAGATTGATAGTAGGGTACATAAATAACAAATAGTGTTGACAAGTATCACAATATCAAAAGCTTAGATCAAGTATCAATAACTAACATTGAAAGTCAAGGCCAGGAGGATCCTAAGGAGATTGACAAAGCAAATTTGATAAAATTTACATGGGGAAAGAGAGGAATACATGTGTCCAAAGTGATGAAATTCATGTTTTAAAATTAAATAAATAGCATGGCAAAGGGATGCCACATAGGTAGACATGTTAGATCGGAATATTTTATGGACCCAAACATGCAAAGGTATAAATATAAGATCAAAATATGATTTGGGATACCAAATAAAATACTTCAAATGTGTATGCCACTATTAAATCTTAGTTAAACCCTTCAAAATCCCTTAAACATACAAAAAATTCTTAGAATTATTCATGCATTCACTATTTTGAGCCAAAAGAGAGACCCTAAAAATCAAAGTTATTCAAAGAGTCTAACTAGATAGCCAAAAGTGTTGATTTATCATTCACAAGTAGATAATTTAATCAGAGTCATAGAAATGGAAACCTAAGGACCTACTTCAAATAAAGTGGTTGAATTATACTTGTCATCAAACACAGAGGGTAAAGTATTTAAAGATAAAGAGTTTGTGGCTTCTTGACTAAAGATAAGAGATAATAACTACTTGAGCTTGTTTTGGACCATAGAGAACCAAGGAATTTTAACCAAGGAAGAGGAGAAGATAATTTTGGTAAAGAGACTATATGATGACATCATGGTAATTTAGTTTATAGGACTCTATTATGTTACTAACAAGCAAGAGGTATTTCGTTGTATCAATATCTTTAGTCCTATTTTTAAAGATGTTAAAATTGATAAGGGTATGCTTATACATGAACCTAGTTTGAGGAAAATAGAATATATATCCCCTATTGACTTTGAATCTTATTATAAATTACCTAGGCCATAAATAGACCTTAACTCCATTAATGCATGTGCTCAAAAACATATCATGATGGACATCTTAGAGAAATGGTTAGAAGTTGATAACAAGGTCATTACATATCCTAACAAGAAAATCCATGTGAGATAATTCAAACTAGGAGTTAGAATGGTTATGACTATGTTGAAAAAATTATATGTATTTTCACATACTACACATGTGGAACCTATATGGGTCTATGTGGTGTATTTCATTATTGAGGAAGTGGTATTACCTCCTTTAGGTGAAATCATTAGAATTTTCTTAAGCATGAAAATTTATGGTGTTAAAATAAAGAAGAGAAATGAGTTCTTCATGATGTCATATTTTTTATATGCCCTATGTTCCACAACTAAAATACCCAACCAAAGAGAGTGGTCCCTAAATGAAACCCAAACTATGTCCTAATATTATTCAAAAGTGTATATCTATAAATCTAGGGACTATATCCAATTCATTTGTGACTATGTATATCCTAATTTAAGTTAAGCCATAAATAGTATCCCCATGATGAGGATAAGTCATTTAATCAAAAAATCAATTGAGATAATAAGAGATATCTAGTTATACCCTTATTACATCATTACTAGAATAGAGGGAACCCTAAGTGCCCTCTTTAAAATGTTAGTACATGTGCTAGATAAGTTGGTATAATAGGAAGTAGGATACCAATTATTCAATTAAATAGATGGGATCTATAATACTAAGAGGAAAGGACTTCTCAATGGTTTTCCCATGATTATTGGAAAAACCACTTTTAGATAATGGTACTAAATTGAAGCAGATTCAAAACATAGGTTATCTTTCAATTTGTAAACTAATGACAATAGACAATGGGATCCCAATGGTAGGGTAAAGGAGAACTTAAAGAGTAAAGGCATTTTGGTTTTACCTTATAAACATGAACTTAGAGCATATTACTTTGTCTATAATAAGGTAGCCACCTATTGTGAATTTTCTAGAAGACTAAAAGAACACAATATAAAACCTGAATCTAGATTACTAAGAGATCAAAAGATGGAAGATAGATGGTAGCTTGGTACTAGGAAATATCATCTAATATATGTTGGACCTTTTAGGCTTCCCCCAATTAACCTACAAATATAACAAAGGCTTGAAGAAAGGAGACCAAGTGAAGTTGCTTCAAGCTCCTTAGTCCCTAGTCTTTTGGAATAATAGAACACGATTTATCTTAAAAAGAGAAAATTCACATGATAGCTTTAGATCCTATAGAATATAATGAATATGCATTGAGAATTATCTCCATGACATATGAATTAGACACAGATGCAAAGGAGGAAAATGTTGAGGAAGCCAAACAGAAAAAGAGAAAAGACAAGTCATTGAAATTAGAGATCATGGATCCTCTTAAGAGGAAAGTTGAGACTACAATTGTCCAAAGGGTAAAGAAATAAAAAATGTCTATCATTCCCCCTTTAAAAAAATCAATCTATTTAGTAAATAAAACCCAATTTATGGACCAAATATACCTAAATGGTTTATATATGAACCAAGGTTGGATAATTTTCCTACTGCCTATAACCTATGGGTTATAGTGAAGAATAGAGACATCCCTCAACAATAAGAGGTAAAGCCTTGGATCATAGCATCACAAGATAAATTAGAAAGGAAATTTTCTACTCCAAATACATTAGCATATCAATTACAAGTAGAGGTCTCAATTAAGCATATGGGACAGTCTTCAGTGAGAGTCATGTATGATCTAGCCACTACAAGCCTACAAAGAGTGACTAAAATAGTTTTCATAGAACAAGGTTATGATGTTGTACACCAAAAGTTTGAGCCTTTGGTTCACTTAACTTAGAAGAGATAACATAGACCAGGAGAAGCCCCCATGTTTGAAGATTTTTTGGATCTAGCCCAATCCTAGTCATAAATGTTATAGGCTACAATGAAAGGATTAAAACAAGAGAATAAAATATTATAATAATAATACATGCTATCAGTACCAGTATATATTATTAGTAATTTTGAAGCAATTATCTTTGAGACATTTAATTCTTTGAAGACAATAAGGTCTAAATTAGACATATTGAATAAACAACATGCCATGGCTTTGAACCAAGCCAATTAGTGGCAAGGCTCATACAAGAAAATAAAGTCATTGATCAAGATACTAATGAAAAACTAGATTCATGAACTTAAAATGGTCAACCCATCACATTTAAATATGGCTATGATAATATTTATGGAGAAAATTAGGAACATAAATAAGTGGTCAAAAAGCATTGAAGGACTTTCAGGAGACTTCAATCAATTAGAGTGTAGGATGATATAGATACTATGAGCTTTGATTAAGGATCCAAACATCCCTAGTCAAACAAGCCTAATAACTGATGAAAAATTCTAGTAGAGAGATAAAGTGTTCATCCAAGAGGTCAAAAGTAAAAGCAAGGGAACCATAGTGGTTGTAAACAAGTGTATCTTGAACTTGATCTTGAGAACAAATGAAAAGATTGGTAATGCTAGAAGCGTTAAAGAATCCATGGCATAATGGATGAAATCTTCAAGGATCTAGTAGGGTAAAAAAAAGACCTATTCATAGAGCCAATCATCAATCTCAGGTTGATTGATGAAAAATGTGACAAATCCATGAAGATTTTGGTGTAAAAGCAAAAGGCTATAGCTGCAGGGGCATCTCAAAGTCAATAGGGTTGAATTAGAATATTATTTTGTATCAAAACCATGTAACTCATTTAAAATAATATACTCTTTTATAAAAGCATGTGCAACATGTAACACACATGGATTATAGGTTAGTCACATTTGCAAAGTGTCATTGGTATGAGAGTATTTATAAGAGCACATCTATCCTTGACACTTTTCTGATTCCCATTTGATAATGACTAATTGACATACCTCATAGGTTTCTTTTTTAACCTATAAAAGGATGTATTATCATTGGAACAAGGAGGAAGTTCTGAGAGCAAGAATTATTTTGGAGTAAGTAATATGAGCAAGATAATTATGTGAAGATTGTCTCATTTTATCTATTTATTTTTTATCATGGTTGCTTCCTTAAGTCTCTAATCTAAAGTTTAGATTTTAATTTATTTTATAAATTCTATATATGCATGTTTATTAATTTAAGATTTACACTAGGTTGACTAAAAGTTGTTAGGTTTATTTTAATATCATTACTTTTTTGGAAGATGTGAAAAATAAATTTTCTTTTTTAATCAAATCTTTAAAGTGAATCTGATCTATAATTTGCATGTTTTTTCAAATATCTTTTGACATTTTCCTAGTATATGATAAGATATGTACTATTTGGTAATTTCATGTCATATACTGGTTTGAAGAAGTATATCTTTGATGAAATTAGAGATTTATCAATATTTCTAAAATAAAGAACAAAAACATATCTCTTTTTACCTTACCCTACCTATTTTCTCATTTTTTGATCAAATCACTATAGTTTACTTTCTCATTTTTAATATTCATGCTAGATTAGAGTTTTAGACTTTAGGTTCTAATCATTATTCATTAGATTTAGCTAAAATAAAATTCATATTCACAAAAAATTAGGACCATGGTTGTTCCCAACAACCACTTGCATAATCATTTTGTGAAATAGTCAAATAGCTTGGCCGCTACTCTATCACAAATATCAGGAAGATCACAACCAACAACTCATGTAAAATGTTTTTTGAGTCTTGAAATGAGAAGTGTTTTCAACACTATGAGAACCCTATGATACACTTACATGAATAAACAATAATCAACATGAATTATCATTTCATAGGTCACCCATAATTGAAATACCATTACACCAGAGATACATAGTAGATTCCACTAAATCTTCATCTATACCTACATGGTCCACATAATTGTTAAGATAAAATAAACATGTTTTAATTAAATTTACACTAAATAAACCACATAGAACTAAAAAATGGGTCCCATGAACCACTAATACTTATATTTTATATTCATTACCATATAGTCCTATGAGACCCACATAGAGTAGCAAATATTCTATGTTTCCATATATGACACCTATACATACTCCTTGGTAGTATCACAAGTTTAATATAACATATTATGAGTTTAGAGATAAACATGAAAATATGACACCTATACATACTCCTTGGTAGTATCACAAGTTTAATATAACATATTATGAGTTTAGAGATAAACATGAAAATACCTTATATGATATTATAAGTTAGACCTTTTTAATTTTAAAAATTAAAATAAGAAATAAAATATTAAATAAAATACAAAAACATTCAAATAAAATAAAAAATACAAAAATACTCAACATTCACATGTTTACTAGCTCCTTGGAATCTATGTTGTTTAATTAATGTTAGTTTATATCATATAATTTGTATACAAATATATGTATCAAATGTATTTGAGTGTGATATAGGCATACACTAAACCCATGACACTTTCACATATAAATGTTGGACCTTTCATCATCCTATGTCATATTTTACATTGGGGGGTTTTATTTTATGATCATGATTGATATTTGTTACATTAATTTATAATAATTTATGCATTATCATGATGAAATTATATATTAATGAATACAAATACCTATAATCATGCTTATGTATCTCATAGTGTAATTAATATTCTATGTTTCATGACATTTTTTCTAACACATGTGCAAAGACTAGTATGATATGCTTATATTGGTTACTTATACATCATTTATTCACATTATCACTTCCTTGAGTGTATTTTTAAATCTTTATATTAAATTTAATGTGAAGAATTTAACATGTTCCTTGATTATTATCCCTCTTACCAATATATGTCTCTTTATATTTATAAATTTTAATATTTCATTCTATTGAGTGTGTATCATTTGAATATGTCCCTTGTTTATGGTCTCTTTAGATCAGTTTTGTAAAAAATTGAGTGATCTTGTGCATGTGATTGATCATTTTTTGATCTTGTACTATTAATTTATATATGCTTCCATGATATATATCATGCATATTAGGGATTGTGATCACATACTATGAGTTTCATTGATATATATATATATAATTATACGTGTTATTTATATATGCTACATGATTCATACACAAATTATATAGTTATCTTATCCTTTTGAGGTAAGGTAATTACCATTTTCCATTTACATAACCAAAAAAATGGGGAGAGGGAATATAAATAGGGGAATATCATAGATACATGACCTTTGAACTTATACAAATCTCATAATTTATATAATTCCATTACAATTTACATGATTCAGATATACACTTGGGTTATAATCTTATACATTGCATTGATTTTTATAGATTTGGTAAAAAGTTTCTCATATTTGTCATAAATATTATAAAAATATATATATATCATAAGTTACATTTTGACAAATAATTAATCTTGAGACATATTAGAGGTTAATATTCCATGCAAGTGCACCAAAAAATTCAAATACACATTTAAACTTATTTATCTAGAAGTATTACTTTCACCAAGAAGCACCATTTTGAATGTTTCCTATATACATTAGTTGGATCCATTTATTATCATGGTTGATATTAAATTCCCTCAATACCATAAAAATACTTAAATTTTTTAGTTTGAGATGATTATTATAGTTAACTTGGATTTTATTATACTGTCACTTGAGTTGTGAGACTAAGATTCAATATTCTAAACACTCATGTCACAAATCACCCATGTAGAAGATTTAAGACATAATTACCTTACAATATTAATCTTAAAATATCAAATATTTAGTTTTTAAACTCTCTCATATCTAATGATTCATGAGTAATCATATTTTTCAAGTCAAAGTAACAATAGGAAACATGGTTGCATTGACACACAAGTGTACTCCTTCCTTTTTCTCTTTATTTTTAAGAATTTCAATTATTTCATTTTTTAGATTATATGCACTAATTGATAATATAAAATTATATTGGTTATAGGTCATACACCAAAAATACACAAAGTGGGCTCAATAAAAGTTAAGGTGTGTTATACACGCCCATGTATACATTTCTTTCCTTTAATCTAGTAATTTCATCATTACACATTACTATATTAAATGGGGGGGAATATAGAAAATAAAATGTGATTTACATAGAATATAAGTATTGTTTAATTTAAAAATAATTATCATGGGTTTAATTTTTAGTTTTAAACGTTCATATTTATAAAAGGATTGCATTCACCATCTCATTATGCATAACTCCTTATCTTATGGTCCAACCTAATTATTTATGATGAGCCAAATATTCTACACTATAAATAAAATATTAAAATTAATATATATATAATTCCATATCATTTTCATATCCTCATAATCTTTCTATCCTTTTAGATACTTTTGTACCACATAGGGACACTTGCATTAATGCAAGTGTCTAGATTTTAATCAAGTGTTAGGTCCTTAAAATCCATCTAATTCTCAAATCTTTTGAATTGTAAGGGTAAAACCATTTTTTTGTTGAAATATACCATGATATATTTTAAAAATGTGTGTCATACATAAAAATCTAATACTACTCATTATTCATCTAAAAAATATCAAGTAAACACCTATTCAATCTCAATCAATCAATTGTACAACTAAGTTATACCTCCCTATTATTCCCTATTTCCATATCAGTCATAGGCATAGTCATATCACATGTTTGAAGCACTTAAAGAAAATCCAATTAGTAATATTTGTAAATTTAAAATATATATCATCACATGCATTTACATATAGTGTATTTAACCCTTGTGGACACACAAGCCAACACATAGGAGATAACCACATAATTTTGAGGCCCTCCTTAGAGTATTGGTGATGATTGTAGTTCTCATTGATAGTGGGGTACTTAATGTTAGCTCAAAACCATGATCCACCTAACCCATTTTTGCTAAGGTAAATATACATAAGGTGACTATATATGGTTTGATCTATTTATAGTCACCAACGACCTATGTGCATGAACAAAAGACATCAACAAAAGGTGACAAAAAACCTAAAAGGCTCCTAGTAGTAACTTTGTAATATAATGAATATTATATACAATAAATTTATCTTAATATCAAGATATAAACATCAATGTAAGTGTATATGTATTTATGAAAGTGTTTAAACCTTTGAAAACAATACATATAGAATATAAAGAATGGATCCTAATCTTGTCCCTACTTGTTTCCACCTTTGTACTTCTCATATTTTATTACACAGTTGTAGTTAATATAAGTGTTATTCCTTATTCATTTTTATTTAATAAAACTACTATTTTGAGTGTAATTTCTATATTTATCATGAATAAATGCTTTAATTTATAATATTCATTTATCATAGTTATCAATTAATTGGCTTACTCTAGAATACTTATAATCATCCTTATGTATAGATTATTATAATCCTTTAACCCTCCACACACATATAAAATGGGTTAAAAAATGAAAAAAATGTAAAAATAATCATATATTTATGATTTTTATATTTTGAATATACAATTGAAGTGATTTCACATTAAATTTTCACTTTTGACATTTTCTCTAACTATAAAACCCTTCAAGAAAATTTTGGATCATATGAAGAGTTACCTTATTTTTTAAAAAAGAATTGATTTCCTTTAAATTTTATCAAGCATACATACTTTTATGGATTGATATCCCTCACTTATTTATGGAAAAAATATTATTATAATATGTTTTAGCTTCTTTACCTACCACTCTATATGTTGAATACTAATTTAAATTATCAATTAAAATAACAACTAAATTAAATTATGGTATTAAGGAAGATCTTAATAATTTACAAATAAGTGCATTGATGAATTATAAAGGGGGAAAATAACTTATAAATATATTTCATGAATCAGATAATTTAGTTTCTTGTTATTGTGTATATATGGTTAATATCGATCCATCCATAACTATTCATAATCTAGTTGCCCATCTTGATGCCTAGTTAGTTAAGAAAAATATTAGAGAGACACATCTTAAATTTTATTTATTGGTTAAATATGATATCAAAAATTTATTATATGTTCATTTCATAGTACCTATTTATTATTCACCTTAGATTTATAACATTTTCTTGAGTGCTTAACTTAATGAGGGCATTGGGACTTTTACAGACTTTAGAGACATAAAAAATATCCCAAAGATGATTTCCTATTAAAAACATTGATATGATAATTTATTCTACATCTAATTATAATACACTCTCATTCATGGATGGATTATCTAGTTATAATCAAATAAGGATAAATTCTAGTGATGAACATAAAATTAATTTTACATCTCCTTGGGGTACATTTTTAATGTTGTCATGCCATTTGGTTTTAAAAGACTAGTGTAGTTTATCAAATCTCTATGACATATTTTTCATGATTATATGAATAATATTTTATAGGTTTATGTCAATGAAATATTGCTAGACACTTGAGGAAAATATGTCAAATACTATGAAAGTACAATTTAAGAAATGTGTCTTCATTGTTACTCTAATAAATTTGGTGGGATTTATAATATTTTAGTGAGGTTTTGAGGTTGATCTTAATAACATACAAGAATTATCTAATTACACCTTATTTTTTTCATAAAAATCATAAGTTTAAAAGTAAAACTCTAATCCATGAGATAATTTATTGCTTAGTTAGATAATAAAACTCAACCATTTTCAATATTTTTATGAAATGGAATAAAATTTGAATGGTATGAACAATGTTTTTGATTAAAATAAAAAATATTTATCCAATGCCCCAATCATGATGTCACTTAGTTTTTGATCAACTTGTTTTTATTGTAAATATATATTAGTAGTCAACCATGTCTTAGGAAAACTACTTTCACAATATGATGATGCACATACTGCATGCACTATTTATTACTTTAGTAAAATACTGGTTTATTATGAAAAGAAATAAAATTCAAAAGAAAAGTGAGGCTTGGCTATTGTATTTTCTACAAATAGACCTAGGAATTTCATGCTTAATATTGGGACTCATATTATTACTAAAATTGATCCATGAATTTTATCATGTCTGAGCCTTATCCATTTACATGCATATCAAACTGAGTTATGAAACTCATAGAGATTAATCTTAAATTTCTACCATTTTTCAAAATGGTAGGTCATATATACCTAATTAATTTTGGCTCCATTATTATACCACACTCTTATGGATGATAATTTTCATGATGAGTTTATTGTGTATACTATTATTAAAAAAATTAGACCATTTATTTTGATGATTCTAAATGTGATTAAGTGTTAGGGTTGGTATTGTATTGAAAAATCCTTAAGGTGAATCTATGCCACTAACATATTGATTGATATTTTCATTTACAAATACCAAAACATGGTATATGGATTTTATTCTATGATTACATGGTGCACATGCTTTAAATGTTAATTCTATCAAAGTATATGGTGATTGTCAAATTTTCATCAATCAAGTGATGGGTAATTATCAAACAAATAAGAAAAAATAATTATATAATTATATATAATTAATATTTTGATCACTTGATCTGATGAGTTTAAGGTTGGTAACATTCATAAAATAAATAATAATCATGTTACTTATATGGATATTATTTCTTTGCATTTTATTATTGATTTTACCAATTACCATGTTATTTTGACTATTATATACTTAAAAGATTTGACCATCACATTACCTGATGTAGATGGGTTGGATGTATTTGACATCATAGGCGATGTAAAAAATTAGTGGCATGTGGATGGCTACAACTTATTTTTATATCTATTTCTCCTCTAAATTTTTTAAAAATTGGTAAAATAAAATTGTGAATAGATGTAATAACATATTTTATTAATGTAGATGATGAGGGCCTCAAGTAAAAGCTGATGGAGTTCCATGAAAATGTGTAGAAACTAGGTAGGGAGCTGGTTTCATACATGGAACAATGGAATAAATTTAAAAAATAAATTAATGAGTTGAGGGAAGGGAATGGTGAAAATAAGATGGAGGAAAAGGGTAAGCTAGAGGGAACCACAAAAGGCAAGGAAATCCTCACCATCACCCCAATGAATTACAACACAAATAAAGGTAAACCATTTGCGAAGAAGACCAAAGAATCAATAGAATAAATCAAAAACATGGTGGAAGTCCAGGGGGGATAAAACAAGGTGGATGTAGAACACAAATTTAAAGAAATCGATGGATGGTAGTAGGAAGGAAAGTCATTCCTAGTAAATTCATTAGGTGGTTGTCTTTGTATGGTTTGGTTTAGGTAATTTTTTTTGATTCTTTGATAAATTTTTGCATTTGATAGGTCATGTTGTCCTTGTATCATCTTATTTTTTTTGTACTTTTCATGTTAAACTATGGTTCTTAGGTCCTTATAAAACCTTAGTTTAACCAATCAAATAAAAAATATTTTCAATATATCCTTTGATAGTGATTTTATTAAATGCATCAAATTAAATAAGATAAATTACAATAAGATTATGATAGTGTGTGTGGTGGAAATTCTAGTGTAAAATCTATGTCATACAAATTAATAATAATTAGTTATTATTGGTTCATAATAGAGCATGAATGTTAATAATATGCAAATTCTTGTGAGAAATGTCAAACAAAATAATTTAATGTATGAACCATCTCAATAATTTCAAATATTTATTTTTCCTTGGTCATGTTCTATTTGGGGTTTAATACAATTCTAAAAATTAATCCTACATCATCATGAGGTCACATTTATTATTAAAACTATAGAATATTTAAAAAAGTAATTGAATTTATTCTTTTAGAATCTACCACAAGTGATTACATATGTATATTTATAATGAATTATATTAATTTTCTAATTTTTCTATTTCACCTTCCATCTTCTATTATTATGGATAATGGTTCACCTTTCAATAATAAGACCAAAAATACTTTTTTAGCTAAATATAAGGTTCAACATGCATTTTAAACTCATTTTTACTATAAATTAAATGGTCAAGTTGAGGCTAAAAATAATTAAAATATGAATATTTAGTTTAGTTTCTAAATATGGTGAATATTATAATAATAAAATTGAAGGTTTTAAAATGGGAATATCAAATGAGTGTTAGGGAAAATAAAAGAGCTAACCCTTATTCTATTTTTTATGAAGTAGATAAATTTTTTACTTTGGAAATTGAGATTAATTATCTTCATATTTAATTTAAGGGTAATATTAATGGTAATGAATATAAACATAAAATTACTACATCAATTGAAATTTTTTGATGAAACATGTATTCATGATGGTGAACACTTTAGAGTTTATATAATTTCCTTAAGAAATATTATTTAAAAAATTATACCAAGATAATTAAATTTGGGTGACTTATTATTTTTAATAATAAAATGTTTCTCTTATGAATCGCCCCTTACATGAACACAATAATTGGAAATTTCATTGTATGTGGAATTCCAATGAAACAACCTCTAGGATTGAGAGGCTAACTCCTCCAAATCTATCGCTAATATAGCATGTAAAATATAGAGATGGAGAGATGAAAGCTAAAAAAAAAAAAAAGTAAGGTAAATATGAAAAAGGGGTTTATATTTCACCCATCAAAAGATCACCTACATGTAAAATATATTAAAATCTCAAATAAATAATTTGACAATAAATTGCAATAAGCAAATGATTAAGCTCTTTCAAATAAATAAATAATAAGGATATAAATCAAACACATAATATATATAAATTTTTATCAAAAATAAATGAATACATATATAATTACTATAAATAAACAAACATTAAATCAAATCAATTGTTAAGGCTTCTAATTTCACACTAAATCTTTTATAGAGATAGAAGAATCCATGGAACAAGAACCTAGAAAATAGAGAGACCTTATATATTTAATTACAAACATGGAGGATAAATAAAAAGAGTAGTGACATAAATGATTAATTTTCATGCCAAAAAATTACAACCAACCTTTAATGCAAAAGCTAATTATTTGAATCATTCCATTAATTTATGGTCCATGTTGTCATATCCGTAAACCATAAAATATTTGTTCATATTAATTTTAGTTTTTCAATTTAATTTGGATACATTATTAACAATTCATCATTAAATTTATATAATTTCAAACATTCAATTTTTATTTTAGGTACACCTAATATGTTAGAATTAAAACATCAATGGAGCATTTGTAGACAATGAGGAGACATGGTTTTCCTTTTTTTAGGTTTATAAGGCTAGAATATGATGGAAGGAAATGTTTCTCCTCTTATTATAATTTAGATCAATTTATTATTATTAACTAACTTAGAAAAAATTAAACATATCAAGGTGATGAAAAAAATAATATCCATTGATTGTTTTAATTTACTATACATATACACACACATTAAAGTGGGGAATTATGTAGAAACATTTTTTATTAGGCTTATAATTACAATGTTACTATCATGTTTTACTAGATATGGATCATTGGTTATAATTAGGATCTTATTCATACATTTAAATTTATTTTTGGGTCCATGTCACATTAATGTGTCACATTCATTCTTAACTATTTTTTGATCTTTCATTTTCCTACCTCAAGATCCACCTAGGTGTCATACAGTTCATCTAGGTATCTATGTAAGGGTTTTCCATCTTCACCATTTTTTTTAAATTTTAAATTTAGTATTGACCCTTATCATATGATAAAAAAGTGGTTGAGTTGGTTGTGGGTTTAATTTATCTATTCATTGGTGTTTTTTATGTTTCATTGTGACTAATTTTTTATTTTCCATATTCAATTGGGATGATTTATGTACCAATATGTCATATTTTGAATTCAAAAGTGTGTGTTTGTGTGTGTGTGTGTGTGTGTGTGTGTGTGTGTGTGTGTGTGTGTGTGTGTGTGTGTGTGTGTGTGTGTGTGTGTGTGTGTGTGTGTGTGTGTGTGTGTGTGTGTGTGTGTGTGTGTGTGAGATCACCCTAATAAATTTTACACACTTCATCACAATTTTTTTAATCTATATAAAGGATGAAATTTAGAAATAAGTTCTATTAATTTCCTTTTCTACATAATTGTACCAAAATTTAGCCTAAGTGAAATAACATATAGATTAATCTTATGATACCACATATCATATTATAAGTGTATAATATAGATAAATTGATTTTATTTTTGATGTACATAAATTATTAATTGAAAACTATAAACTAGTTGTAAAGGGAGTATGGGGACTTATTGAGGTAGTCCCATATATATATATATATATATATATATATATATATATATATATATATATAAAGTGTGGAATTAAGAACTAGAAAATGAAATAATAATTATGATATATGTTCACACCTATAATCTAAATTTATGGATTAGTATATGTTATAAATATGAGTTAATTAATCCACATTTCTCAAAAAATGCCAATTTGCTACTTGTCCAACCTGTAACAATTACTAAGTATTTATTTCAAATATGTATAGTTAATAAGGTTGATCAAATAATTAAAAATGGGTCTACATAGGAAAATATATGTTTGATATGATCCAAACATCTTATATGGGAATAATTTAGTATATTATTTTTACAAAAGGATAAAATTTCATTTAAGGTGATGAAAATTCTAGTTCTTATAAGAGGCATTTATGATTTTTATGGTTAATATAGGTGATGGTTACCTAACCTAATTTAAAACTAAGTAAACTACACATTAATTTTGAAAACATGATGGTATTTTAAACTTATATGAAGTGGTAGTTGTGCTCATGACCAAAACACACTTTGAGTAATGGTTTAAAATATTACATCTTATTCATGTTCATTTCAACACATTCATAGGTTTATCTAATAATTAATATATGTATTCCTATATATATGGAAATAGGATGAAATAATAGTTACTGAATAGTTTGCTTGGATTGTTTCAAGTGATATTAATATGTGAATTTATTGATTTTCTCCTAGTATTTTTTTTGGTTGTGTTAGTCTTGGAAGTTGAGTTCTGTGTGTGTAAGGAAGTGTGTAATAAAGTGGAAAATAATTGTATGGGTTGTGAACATTTTTATATTATAAGATATTATAATGAAGGAATATTGAAGGTAATAATATTTATCTAAGAAAGAGATAGTGGTAATAAGAGGATCTACCTCACCCTTCACAAGTTATCTCAAATTGAGTTTCTTAAGGATAACATGTATCTGTTTGCAATTATTTTTTCTATGTTCATATAAGTATCTTATTCATTTTATTATATGATTAATATTTTATTTTACATTTATAGTGAATTATAAATTAAACATTAAACATGTTTTATTATTTTTGGGAAAATAGTGTTTAGTTCCTAAACAATAAAGGGTCTAGAGTAAGGGGAAAAATCTTTAAAAATATAGTAAAATACAAATTTGATCAAATTAATTACATAAAGAAGAGAAGTAAATTATCTATAAAAATAGATTGAGATGATTGTTTAAAAGTTGAAGAACTACTGCACAAGACTGGGAAGATGTCAGGAATATGGACATATCTTTCATTCAATGAAAGGAGAGAAGCATTGAAATGGGACACCATAAGATCTAATGATGTTGTCCTTTTCTACCTCTATTGTCCAAACTACTTAGAGAGACCTAATTTTTTTGGTTTTTATCTATTGTCCTTGTGTGAACTTGTCTATGAAATTTTAGAGGCTCAATGTTGATAGAGATTGTTGTAGAGCCATTTCAATATTTAAACCCTATGTCTATCTACACACATTAAACACCAAAATACATCAAAAGCAAAAGGGAGAAAAATTGGGTTTGGGGAAGTATGATCACATGATCTAGAACCCATGTTGTCCTAATAACTACCTAGATTAACTCTTAATCTAGGGTATTAGATCAAGTGTAGTTCTCCCTTAGGGAATGTCCATAATAAATGCACATGATATATGTAAGAATGAACTTTCACCTAGGCCCTTTCTTGATCATGCATGTAAATCTATGTGTGATGTAGAATTCTAAGCTATACTATTGACTAATTTATAATTATGTACTATGCCAAAGTAGTAAGTGCTAGATATAAAATGCCTTGTGAAGTCCTTTATATAGGAAACTCTTAATTTTGAATTTGGGAACTTTATTCACATTTGGTAGACATTAAAAAGACAAAACACAACTTAAGAATGAAGCTAAGAAGTGTTTGAGATTCATAAAGTGAGGAAACCTAACTGTTGGGACTCAAAATGCCATTAAATAAGATTTCTATAAATGGACACCCTAGGATCTAGTGCTATAGTCCAATTCTAGTGATCTTATACTACAAGCTTAGGACCTGGGGGGATAAGATTGGCCTAGGAAATCTGACCTGGTATTATTTAAAAAGCTTAGGATGACTAAGAATAAGTAAAAAGGTGACTTAAGCATGAAATAAGACCATTATGAGTAAAATAAAAGACATGGCTAATGTGAACAAGGCTCATATTCTCCAATCAGAGTCTCTTGTGAAAGGACTATAAAAAGACATGATATGTGTGGTTACTTGACCAATTTATGGTGTACACATTTGCCTCTTTTTATTCTAGTGACGTAATAAAATGAAGTACTAGATTAAAAGAAAGAAATAAAAAATTTGTACCTAAACCTACCTACATATGATGAATGTGTTGTAAAAGGGTCAAAACTCACTTCCTGGATAGGGAAGTGGACGGAGAGATGAATAGTGCCTAGAGAAAGAAAGGATCCCTAAAATGGATGCCCCCTATACTAAATTTGAAAGTGTAATCTATGTAACATAGAAAAGGAGGGTAATGTTTACCCCTATGTTGAATCTAACTAAAAATGAGGAATGTTTAGAGACCCAAAACCAATGTCTGTCCTTTATCACACATAAACTCATTAAATTTGTAATGTGTGTATAGAAATATATATTTATGAAGAGAAAAATATATCATGCCCCCACTCTGAATATCTAAACTAGAATTTATAAATGTTCAAAATCCCAAAACCAATGTTTATCCTCTATGCCATATAAACTCATGTAGTCTAGGCCTGGGTAATATAATAAACCAACCAATGCGTATGATAATGTAGTCTAATCTGGTGATAACCTAGGTACCACTGGGTATAATCTAAAAATATGGTCAATGTGCAAGAATAAAATGGCATGTCTTGCCATTCTATCTATATAATCCTAGCTAATGAAGAACATGAACATTTGTGCCCTACCCCCAAATGGTATGTGAGTAATGCATCTATACAATATAGTAATTTATATAACCAAATGTGATATGACCTATCATGCCATGCCCCATGTGTAAAACTAGAGATCAAAACACTATGCTCTGTACTATGCTTATAATCTGTTATTTGGTGCTATAGTTATGTCATGTTATATGAAGTTGTGTGTGTGAGATGTGTAGTATGTATAAACCCCTAAATATAGTATCTAAGTTTGTGTCTATATTGAAATCACTATGAATTCATATAATATAAACCACTATATCTGAATAGCCTATGTATTTGTAAGATAAAATCATTGTGGATCCATATGATCTAAACCACTATATCTAAATAGTCTATATATCTATAAACTAAAGGTATATCCCTCTAAATGTCCTGAGTGACTCATTTAATATGAATCAATGTATATTTTGACCAATCTGAGCTAAATTTGATAATCTAGCTATTGGATGTGTATGAACCATGGTGTATCCACCTATGAGAGTGGATGGGCATGTTAGGTAGGTATAGAAATATGAATAGTAGGAATGATGCCCCCTTTTAGGGAGAGGTAAAAAATTTGTGATAGAGGAGGTCAAGACAAAAGTGATGACTAGTGGCATAATTAAAAACAAGGTTGGACTATTATGAATAGCTTGAGAGGTTATTTGATTGATTAGATTGAGTGGTTGAAAGTGGAATAAGTTTTTATTTGGTGAAGACTAGGGTGTGTGTTTAGGTGTAAGAGAAATATAGAGATGTGTGCCATAGTAGGAAAATGAAGTATGGCAAGAGAAAAGATTTCATTATGTCTAAGGTATCATTATCATGATTCTATTGAAAGAAATGGTTCAAAAAATGGAGTTATAGGGTTTGAGTTATAAGCAAAATGGTATTTTGATTTAATTGAAAGAGTTGAGTAATATTATAAACTGGATTGATTCTTGATTCATTTATGCATTAACTAGGTCAAGATCTTGAGCTCTAGGGTGAGAGATATGCTGAGGAGATGAGCACCTACTATGACCTGGTTCAAGTAGTTGGTAGCCTAGGTTGAGGCTGGTGGTGATGTTACCCTGGCAAGCAACTAAAATGCTTGATGTTTACTTATTTTGAAGCCTATTTTTGGTGTTTTTGATATGTTTAAAGTGTCATAGGAAATATTTCACTAGTTCTATTTCTCTTATCTAGGAGTCAACACTCTTGTCTAGGGTTCAACACTATTGTCCAAGTTTCAGTATGCCTATCTAGTATTGCATCCTTCTTGTAGCACTGTTGTCCATTGGGCTTGATTTTTTGAGATTTTGATTTGTTACCTATTATTGTGTTGTTTTTTTACTTGGTATGGTTGATTGATATATGTTATTTTTGATATTTTTAGTGTGAGGTGTGGATGAGAGAGTTTTACAGGGGCCAAGTGATGGAGACATTAAGGTTGTTACCATTTTCTATTGATGAGAGAGATATCATGAATAGGGTAGGGTTGGGTCATATGTGTGACCTATACATAGTGTATTGGGATAAATATCTAATTACCACCTTATGTGAGAGGTGAAAAGTAGATAATGTACTTTATAGCTTCCTAAAGGGGGGATTGTTATGACTCTAAATGATGTGTATTACATTTTGTATCTATTGGTTAGTGGAAGGCATGTGACATTACAAGATGATATGGGTGTTGATGCTATTAATTGTGCATCCTTGTATTTTAATGGTGTGCCCTCAGATATACATCAGGGAGGGAGTGACATTAATGTACTATTGTCAATTATTATGCATTTTAGTGTTTCACGATTGTGAAAGTGGTTGGTTGTGTTGTTGTCATCATTTTTTGTTGTGGATGGGAGTGGAGTATCGATTACATATAGGATGCATAGGATTGTGTAGAGTGTGGAGGTATATGGAACTATGTTCTCATGGGGTAGGACTATGTTTGCCTACCTATATATAGATATTTATAGGTTTACATAAGAGGCATTTAGTGGTGGTGTGAGTGCAACTACCTTATTGCATTGTTAGGATTATGAGCACATAATAATTATGTGATTGATTAGATTACTTTATGTAGATTGGCAACCTTCGTAGCTATTTGGGGCATGGTGGATGAGTATATTAGCTATTTAATCACCTAGGATGGATCATTATAGATGAGTTTTAGATAGATTGATGGCTCATGATATCATATGGAGGCCCTATAAAGGATTTCTTGGGTGGGTTGAGGATGGAGTGTAGTTATGGTATATGATGATTAAATGTTGGATACATGAACACTAGGTTAGAGTGTATGAGCACTTTTAGTATGAACACATGACTAGATAGCTTGGGGCACCACAAGATGTGCCCCTGATAGCATGGGTGTGGGTGAGGAGTTTATAGGCACTAGCAATGGAAGTAACTCATGTGAGGCCTACTGAGGTTGAGCTAGCACCATTACCTTTAGATGCATGAGATGAATCTATAGATATTATTGATTTTGGATGATGTTGGATGTATAGATGCATATGCTACATGGTGGGTGAGACATCAATAGACTCTATTATATCTTATTGATAGAGGGGATGATCTTGAGTATAAGGATCTTGAGTCGATCCAGATGATGGGAGGTAAGCAATAATTTCATTTAAAGTGTGTATAATTTTGTGTTTTTTAATTTTATTTTAAAGTATATAGCTAATATAGTGCCATACTTTGTGTGCAAGTGGAGTGGGAGGTGTTCAAGATGATGCATAGGCTAGGGGAGGAATTAGAGATGATGAGTACTGGGAGACCATTATTGAGTTGACACTCCAAGAGCTCACATGGCATGTAGAAATTGATGTAGTAGAAGAGGGTTTGATAGAGCAAATAAAATTAATATGTTTCATATGATTATTAAGAGTCTCTTTTTATTTCTAGTTTAATCATTTATTTTTGGATGAATTTATGGTTGATATTAGGATTGTAAAACCATGGATTCTGGGTTCTTAAAAACTGAGGAGTATTCACCACTGTGAGTCACCATTTTGTGTATTCAACACACCACACCTTGTATTTTTTCTCTAAAAAGTGAAACAAAGTCCCTAGTATTAAGATCTTGACTCATTTGTGTATTGAGTAGGTTAAAGCTTGGGCTCTAGGGTGAGAGATATGATGAGGATATGAGCACCTATCATGACTTAATTCAAGCAATTAGTAGCCTAGGTTGAGGTTGGTGGTGATGTTACCTTGGTAAGAAACTAAAATGCTTGATGTTTACTTATTTTGAAGCTTGCTTTTGAGTTATTTAAAGTGTCCTAGGAAAAATTTCACTAGTTCTTGCACTCTTGTCTAGGAGTCAACACTCTTGTCTAGGGTTTAGCACTATTGTCCAAGTTTCAGTGCTCCTACTTAGAATTGTTGTACTTTTTATAATACCATTGTCCACTGGGCCTAATTTTCTAAGATTTTGATGTGTTATTTATTATTATGTTGCTTGGCTATTTATTTGGTATGGTTGGCTGATATATGCTATTTTTAGTGTTTTTAGAGTGAGGTATAGATGAGAGAGTTATGTAAGGGCTAGGTGATGGAGACATTGAGGCTACTACCATTATTTTTTGATGAGATAACTATCATGGATAGGGTAGGGTTGATTATGTGTGTGACATAAGCATAGTGTACTGGGATATATATCTGATTATCACCTTATGTGAAATTTGGAATGTAGATACATGTACTTTCTAAATTTAAATAAGGGAGATTACCTTGATGGCATGTGTATTGAATTTTTCATTTATTGATTAGTGGATGGCATGTGATATTGTAAGATGATATGGGTGTTGATGTTATTGATTGTGTGTCCTTGTATTTTGCTAGTGTGCCCTCAAGTATATATTAAAGTGGGAGTGACAGTAATGTACTGTTGTTAATTATTGACATTATAGTGTTTTTCTCTTGTAAAAGTGGTTGGTTGTGTTGTCATTATTTGTTGTTATGCATGGGAGTGGAGTATTGATTGCAAATAGGATGCATAACATTATGCATAGTGTGGAGATATATGGTACTATGTTTTCATGGGGTAGGACTATGATTTAACACCTATATGAGGATATTTATAAGTTTATATAGGAGTAATTTAGTGGTGGTGTGAGTAAAACTACCTTATTTCATTATTGGGATTTTGAGCACATAATAGTTGTGTGACTGATTGGATTACCTTGAGTAGAGTGGCCACATTTATAGCTATTTGGGGAGCAATGTATGAGTACATTGGCTATCTAGTCACCTCAAATAGGTCATTATAGATGAATTTTAGATAGATTGGTGGCTCATGATATAATATGGAGGCCCTATAGAGGATTTCTTAGGTGGGCTGAGGATGGAGTGTTGTTATGGTATATAAGGGTCAGTTATTAGATACATGACCACTAGGTTGGAGTATATGAGAAATTTTAGTATAATCACATGAATAGATAGTTTGGGGTACCACAAGATGTGCCCTTGATAACATGGGTTTGGGTGAGGAGTGTATAGGCACTAGAAAGGGTAGGAACTCATGCAAGGCCTACTAAGGTTGAGCTAGCACCATTACCTTTAGATGCACAAGATGCATCTATAGATATTCATGATGTGGATGATATTGGATGTACAAATGCATATATTTCATGGTTTGAAAGGAATAAATGGGCTCTATTGTATCTTATTGATAGAGGGGATGATCCCAAGTATAAAGATCCTCAATCAATCCAAATTATGGGAGGTAAAAAATAATTTCATTTGAAATGTGTATAAGTTTGTGATTTTTAGTTTGATTTTAAAGTATATAGATAATGTAGTGCCATAATTCTTGTGCAGGTGGAGTGAGATGTGCTCAAGATGAAGCATAGGCTGGGGGAAGAAGTGGAGATGGTGAGTACCAAGAAACTATCATTGAGTTGACACTCCAAGAGCTCACATGACATGAAATTGATGATGTAGTAGAGGAGGTTTTGATAGAGTGAGTGATAGTTATAGCTGATGTTCATGATCATTTATTTGATAGGGATGATATAACAATAGATATATGTGTTATGGAAACAAGAGAGAGAGATGAGCTAAGGGCTGAGCTAAATAGGCATAAGATGCCCCCACCTAATTTTTGATCTATGAGTACAAGGATTATGGATGACTACATAAATATTTAGAGGTGATATGCAAAATTGTGTGAGGAGCATGGTTGGATATTGGAGTGAGAGAGTCATTTTAAGAGGCATGTGGTAGTTTGAGGAGGTATGGGGTTATCAAGTACTAGGTTGGATTATGGGATTAGTACTATAGGCGAGAGTGAGACTGAAAGTAAGGGATTGACACCCATTAATGATTAATTATGTTTGATACCAGTTTATATATATCAAAAACTCTATTTTATATATATATATATATATATATATATATATATTATATGGATATTGGTTTGACTTTGACTCATGTGTATTGTGTTATGGAATTTGAATTATATTGTTATATTTGTTGCAAATAGTTGATTAGAAATAGTTGATTTGGTATTGATTTTGAGATTAAATATGTTTGGTAAAATGTTGTTTGGGATGTGATTTGATTATTAATGATATTTTCAAGTGTGATGTTAGATTTGATTTGTAATCGTATGTGAGAAAAAAAATTGTTGGTTTTGTAATTGGTAAATTGTTTTGATAAAGTGAATTGGTTTAAGATTGGTAAAATGGGATATTGGTAAGATCAAGATTTGGATAATTTGGTTTGGCTATGGATGGATATTTGGAACTAGGAATGTTAGTTATTTATATAAGGTGATGTAAGAGAGCATACTATGTGTAGCACTTCTCTAAGAGTGGCTCAAGAATACAAAGGCTAGCCCTTTGGCTCCATTGTCACCCTATGAAGTGAAGCTATGAATTGATTCTAGTATGAATGTGTGTCACATCACTATCTAAACCCTAATGGCCAACTAAACAAGTGCCCATAATACTCATGCTATGTAGGAACATGCACTGTATCTGATATTATCTACTATGCACTAATTATAGTTATGTGTGGAGACTCTACCAAATGTAACCTTATTGGATGTGAAACTAAAATTATTTGCTATGAAGAAGGCTCATCTATCTATAATATTAGTGGATTGTTGTATGAAATAGTACCCTATGGCCTCTACTATGGTACATATAACTATGTAATAGATTGAGATGGAGTTGAAACTTGTGATGGTGGCTCATCTAATCTCAATTATAGTGGGTTACTATGTGAAATAGGTCCCTAAAAACTTATTTATAGTGAATATCTCTTTGAAGTGATGCTCTATAATGTGGGTTCATCAAATATTAATTGTGGTAGGTTGTTACATGAGATAGGACCCTAAAAATTTTATTATCATGCCTATGATTGTGTTATATATGTATACATAATTGCACTATGTAATCCTCAAACTATACTACTATATGTAGGTTGTTCTCACTATACTAGTTTCCAAACCTTTTTAATAGGTGGAATAGGAGATCTATTATGAGGCTCTATCTTAGAAGCTACATTACTCTCACAATGAGTAATCAATGATTCTGATGAAGGAAAGTCTTGGGATAACTTAGTCATGGAGGGATGAGGTCTAGGAATCCATGATGGAGGATAACTCGGTGCCCATTATGTGAATTCTATGATTCCATCATCAACACATCTATTAATGCAATCCCTGAGTCCATAATAATCATTATCTCTATATCCATGGCTATGATGATAGTTACAAAAGGGTTGATTTGGCTATTTCTATAGGCGATGTGGATTTCATCAATGAGTAGAAGGCAATGTGATTAACCTCCTATCTAGTTATGCTAATAATATGACACATGAGTTATCCTGCTCTAATTCAAACTATAATGGTGCCTTTTTGTTGTTCTCTATAGTGCATATTGAAGTTTATGCTCTAGAAACTGACTCTTTGTTCTTAACTAGTTGCTTTTTTGGTTATGGTATTCTATCTTGTTTTGGACATGGTGGATGCTGAGTGATAAGAACTATAGATGGAGGTAATGATATGAAATCCATAGTAATCCAATCAACTGAATCTAACTCAATCAATCCTAATTTATTCTCTATAGATAAAACTATATAACATAAGTGCCTAAAAGAGGACTCTATCTGATATCATATATGTTCTAGGAGTGGTTGATGAATCCCCTTAATAAAAATATGTTGAATCTCTAAATTTTCTTGTTTATAGATCAATCTTGACATGTGAGTCTTGAATCATAATATATAATCACTAATTAGCTCTAAAGTATTCTGATGTAATGCAATAAGTTTCTCACATGTAACATGAGGGACCATGTTTTCGATGTAATATCTAATAAATGCCTCCTCTAGGTCATCATATATATATATATATATATATATATATATATATATATATATATATATATATATATATATATATATATATATATATATGTATATAAAGGAACCAACATGGAGTAGATGAAAGAACTAATTCTATGCATTACCCACTAGTGTCTGTTGGAATAAATTGAGTAGAATGAAAGGCCTCACATGAGATGGCAAAGTCTTCTAAAAGGCTTGAAGGTGTAGGAATGGATATCTAGTTCCATGAAATTGAGGTAATGATGGTATCTAAAAATGCTTAGTCAATGAAGCTTTTACAAATGCCTTCAGAAAAGGGTTACCATGTAAATCATTGGCATCCATCCAAGACTCATAAGCCTTGTTTTCCAAGGTAAGTAAATGTACTTGGTGTTGCAATTCACCAAATTCATGCATCAAATAAATAGTCTCTTGGGATGGTATATTAGTATCTTGAAGTGGTTTATTTAATCATTGAATTTGATCATTTATTTTAGCCATGGGAATGCTACGTTTAGCAATTAGATCATAAAGAGGGGTATGCTCACTTGAACCTTTAGAGGAATGGTAAGTTGGACCTTACTAGAGGGATGTGAGATACCACTCTCTTTAAGTGAAGAGTAAGAAATAGGTTCTATTGTAGTAGGGGGTACCTTGGGAGATTCATTGGTATCTTTATGTTTTAGTAAATCACATTTTAATTGAGTAGAAGATGTGATGTTATCATTAACATGTGAATTATTTGAAATATAATCATTCATAGAAATAGAAACAACATTTTTTTGTGCATTATGTTTGAGAGGAGTGAGAGAAGAGTTATAAACTTGAGATGCATTTTCTTCTTCACTATGTACATAATAATAATCACTATTCCATGCACTATAATAATAAAATTTTTGTTCTTAGTCACTCTCATTTTCATAGTCATTCTCATGTTCACTATCATAATCATTATCACTTCTATTGTCACTAGGGAGAGGTGTAAGAGAAGAATTTTATTCTCTTCTAATATGCAATAAATTATCATGTAAAATTGGAATATTATGTGAATCTATGTGATACTTAAGTAGAGTGCATGCATTATTTTCATTTGAAATATGAGAAGTAAGAGTAAGAGAGTTATCTTTTAAGCATTCTTTTGTCATTGTTTGAGATGACAAAATAGAGTTTAGAACATGAGATGTATCATTTGAACTATGTATTGGCAATTTGATTGTATTATGTTTATATTGTTGTAATTTGAACATAAAATTAGTAAAAGAGGGAGACATTAGGTTCAAATAGAATCAAATTATCACCAATAAGAAGTCAACTTAGAAGTTCATAACTAAATTATTCATTTAGTGCATTGTGCATAGGATAATGAGGTGAAAATTATCTTTCCCATTTATCAAAATTATTTTCCTTATAAGAGGGAATAAAAGAGATAGGTTTGAGATAAAAAGATGCATCTAATTTTTATTCACTGTCACTTTCACATGTATCATCATAGTCCTCATTAAAACAATAGTAATTAGCTTCATTGTAAAATAAATCATTTTCCACATTTTAAGCTAATGTGCAATTTTGCAAATTTATCCATTCATTGTCATAATTATGAGAAAAAATTATAAATTCATCTATGGGATGAGAGGAAAGAAGTGACTTAGTGGCCATTTTATGTCTTTCACCAAAGTGAATGTGTAAAAGTACTATTAAGCAAATAAATTCAAGAATAAATACCAACATAGATATTTTGAAAATATTTTTGACAGTCCAAATAATTTGTAAAAAATAAAAAAATTATCTAAAAATTATAAGGAAGGCCTGGGGTTTGAGGACCTAGTTTGGAAATCTAGGGTTTTGGGTTGGGGTTTTAGAATTTTTGAAAATAATTTAAATTCTAAAATAAATTTGAATGAGATAAATGCATAAAAAATTATACGAAAATAAGAATTTTGAAATTAAATTTTTACACAAATAACTACTATTGACCAATTCTTGCCCAACAGGCAAAAATTTTGGTCCCCTTCTGCCTCTTGCTATTCTAGGCCATTTATTTTGATTTTGCACAGGTCTTGTAAAATCCATATACTTTGCAGGAATATTTTCTAAGGATTCAGTAGTTCCCTATAGACTTCATGTTTCTACAGACTCAGTTGGTTCAATCATTTGGTTCAACTAAATTGTTCATCGGCACTTGGTCATCCATGTTTGGTTTAATCAGATGGTTCAAGCTTTGGTTCAACTGGAAGGTTCAGCAGCTTCAAGTTCATCAGCTTTGGTTCATTTGGCATTGACGTGCAATGGTTAAACCACTTGAACCATTGAACCATTTTTGGTTCAATGGCTTGGGTTAAGGGTATGCCCAGTTGGCCGAGGGGTAGTCTAAAGTTTAAATACCCTCGTAGAGGGTAGACACTTCAAAAGAAAAAGACTAGGTAAGTTCAGATTTGTTTAAGTCCCAAATTCCTTCAGACTTTTTGTCTAAAGTAATTCCTTCAGACAAAATGTCCAAAGGAATTTGGGCCATTGTTCAAGCAAAGGCCAAGGCCAAGAAAACATCCGTAGACAAAATGTCCATGAGAAAACATCTGTGGACAAAAGTCTGTAGGGAAATTATCCACAGACAAAAGTCTACAGGAATCGGGGAAAACCTCCGAAGGAATGAAACGACTTGTTGAAGGACCCTGAAGGGCAGGTACCCTTGTGGGGGACTCTCAGCGCAAAAGGAAGGGGGCACTTTCAAAGCCTGAAGCAAAGCCAACAAAGGACTTGATGATGTTTTGACAGGGATGAGGACATATTAAAAGCCATCAAGTTTAAGAAAGCAAATTAGCCATTGTTTTTCAAAGCAGTGATGGCTGTGAAGGTGTCAAAATTTAAAAAAATGAAATAGCCATTTGCCTTAAAAATGAAAGAGCGCTAACCATGGAAGCCCAAAATGTAGTGACCTACTAAAAGATCACCCATGAGGGCTAAAGGAGCTAGAAGAGACAAGATAGAAAAAAAGACAAATCCCAAGAAATAGAGAGAGAGGTGCCACGTGAAGGAATAGACTGCCAAGTAGTAAAGGAAAGTGTCAAATCAAGAAGTTATTTTGGTAGATGATACAGTGCTTGTGAATTGACCATTAGGGGATGCAAATAGCTAGCAATGTAACCAATTTCTCCATTTCACATTAATGAGTAACATATCATGTAATCACCTTGAAGAAGTGGCCTTACAAATAGACAAAGTGCATAGCTCATTAATGTTTTGAGTGACTTGCTCTTCCCATTGGGGGATGCAAATAGGCCACTTGTAAAAAAGGGGTGCCAAAAAGGCCTCCTTTATTCTATCATATATTGAGAACTTGTCATTTGAGAAAGAGATATTCAACATTTTGTAAGGCGTAGCCCTGGAAAAATTTCACCTAAATCAATAAACGCATTTTTTACCTCTATCTTGGATAGACATTTCTACGTATGTCATGAGTGTTAATTTGTGTTTAGTCATTATTTCTTGATGCTTTCACAGGTTCAACACCAACATATCTATTATCTACAAAGTGCCATTTCTGTAGTTGGGAAGGAGAGTTCTATTTGGGGGTGCAAAAATAGAAGGAATTACCTTACAGAGTGCCTCTCACAGCACCTTTGGTGAACCTCTATTCTCTGTATTTTCATTAAAACCTCCCTGTCAAGTTTTTTTTGCAGTCTGGTTCTTCTTCCAAGTGTGAAGCGTATGGATGTATGTGTCTGATTTTAAGTGTGGATGTGAGGTCATTTCATTTTTGGGTGCATCACCTCCTTAGATTAATTTGTCTTCCTGCAATCTTTCTCCCTTTTCATCCCCCCAGTATATATTTTTGTGTGTGTGTGTGTGTGTTAGCACTTATTGGAATGAATATGATGCATCAAAGGGAGCTAGCCCTTATCTAGAGACTCTCCCCTCTAGCTTCACTAGTTCCACAGGCAAGAGCGGAGTTTCCATAATTGCGAGGAGAAGGTAGGAGCTCGGCCTCTTGCCACGGGTGTAATCTTTGACGACAACAGTTCTAGCACACCCAATGGGACCAACTAGGACAAGTTATGTCCACAAAGTTGAAGAACTTTTGGTGTGTTCTTTGACCAACCAGCCTTTAGAGGCTTCTACATCAAACACTAATGGTGACTCTGAGTTAAATCAACTGGTTAAGTAGTTCTAGTATGATACCATCAAGAAACAACATTTTGGTTTGTATAATCCCATCGTTATAAGCCATGGACCCTATTTTATTTGGCCAGCATGGCTATGATCATCACCAACCTTATGTTGATACTTATTAGGTCCAATATGATTGGTCCCAGCCCTATCATGAGTTATATCAGCCTTATGCCTAGTCTTCTCATTACGTCACTTCTCCCACTCAACCCAGTCTCTTTGCCAATCAACCTGTTTCCATCTTCAAGCGAGCACTACTGAGATACAAAAAATATATAATAGATCTTGACACTAGAAGGGGATGGGGCTAAGAAATTCTTGATCATGTCATCCATCAAGTGAGAAATGTACTAAATCAGGTTAAGAAGGAATGGATTCCTATTGAAAGAGCAAATTAGCACAGGCTTACAAATGAGATGCTGGATGTGAGTGGTTTGATTATAGCTTTGGAGGAGAAGCTGAGTATTTATGAGAGGCAGCCTTATCAAGTCTATCAACCTGCATACTCACTGCCCCAAGTATCATATCAATCATATACAACCCCTGCTTATGAGCCAAGTCAAGCCTGTCAAAGTCCTTTATCTAATCATGTTGAGGAGAGTTCCGAAACAACAAATCTTGTGTTTAAGGCTAAGCTTGATAGATAGATTAAATTGGCAAACCTTCAGATGCAACAATCCATTTTGGTAGCAAGGGAAGTGGAATCTAAGTCTTCACTACCCTCTCATGTTGTGGCCCCATCACCCCCAAAGGAGGTGCCCAGTCTGAATTGCTTGAGCTGGAATAAAGTGGTTGAGTCATGGAACAATAAGGAGGAGAAAGACATTGTCTAAGAGTGAGGTATAAAATAAGGTTAGTCCTTTCAAGTCTCTCCCACCTTTCCTCAGGAAGCTCCTTGCATTTCATGGCAATATTCATGCACTCCCCATCTCTACGATGTTTCCCATGAGCTCAAAGAGGTACAAAATGAGGATAATCTGGCTAGGTACATTGAAGAATTAGAAAAGAAGATGAGACTACTTGGAGAAGGAGAGATGGAGCTTTCAGACCCTATAGAGGAGCTGATACCAAAAAGCACCCCTTCCACCAATCCACAAGCTAGTTTCAATATTGATGAAGTGTTGGTAAAGTGGAGGGATGAGAACCAGGATTTTTTGGCCCAAGGTCTGCCCCTTCTTGTTTTGAAGAAAGCCCCTTCTTGTGTGCCAAACCCTTTCTATTAGATGGCACTTGATCTTTTTGGGTCATCTAATGCATTTATCAATCCTACCCTCAATCCCATACACATAGAATTTTAGCATGCCTCTCTTTAGACAGCTCTTCTTGTACATGAGCAGACCCTCCCAACTCTTCCCCAACCTCCTCAAGTCTTTCAACATGATCTCCAAATTCCAAGCTAGAAGAAGGAACATCATGAACTAGCTCAGGACCTTGAAGAGGATAAAGTTACTGCCTATTCATAGGAGAAATATTCCAATCCCAAGATCATGAGTTGGAAGCAAATAGTGGAATCTTGGGGTAGAAGGAAGAAGAAGAGAAAGGTTTTGCTCAAAACCTTGAAAAAGATGGGGCTACTCCTACTCCTGATGATGATTGTGACTTTTGGAAAAAACTTTTCAAAGAAGATATGGATAGGTAGATTGCAGAATTGGAGTCCAGAGTAGGTCTCCTCAGTGAACATGTAATGGATGTTTCAGACCAAGTGCCAGTTTCCATGTCTGAATGCACTCCATCCATACACCTCCAAGAAATCTATCAGGCCTTGCCTGTACGGATTATGCTTAGTTTATCACTAACCAGGGAGACTTTAAGAGTACAGATGAGAAGGAGATCACCTTAAGTGACATGGAGGAACATGGGAAATCCCTTGTTCATGTTTTGAATGATTCTTTTGAAGTCATTAAGGCAGGCTGCACTATTCTTCAAGGAGGCTATGAGCTGGATAAGAGTGGAGAAGGCAACATTGGGACTTTAATAAGCATGGAAAGGGGGTTGTAGGCTTTCAAATTTACCCCTTCATGAGGTTAATGAATCTGAAGATGCCTTCTTTGAAATCATCAAGGAGGATGGTCATACCATGGATCCCAAGCATGAGGCAAAAGAGAGAAAGCCAGTCAAGGGTGTGTATCAACGGGCTTTTAGTGATGAGCCAAAAGCAATTGATTTCTTGATGAGATACACCAGCCTGAAGAACTAATAGGAGGAAAGATTCTAAAAATAAATAGAGTACGTATATGTTGGAAGCATGTTTGAATCTCCACTCAGGTACAAGCTAAATTAGATGACAGGCAAGAGGAACAGGTCACTAGTTCTCCTTTTCATTCAGCTACTTGCCTGGCACCATAAGTCTTCTTGCCAGGAAGGAGATCTTAGAATTTTTCCCTTTGATCTAGGAGGGAATCAAAGATACCTAGTTAGCTATATTTAGTAGGTTGATTTCAATTTTCTTTCCCTATTTTCCATAAGTGCTATTTGCACAAGTAGTTTTCTTAGATTTGTGTGTATTTTCTTTTCCTCTTGGAGATAAATTTGTGTGACTAGTTCTAGATTATCAAAGTTATTGCTATTTTTTAAGTTACCATCTGACTCTGTGCCTAATGGACTACAAGGCAATTGGTCTCTAAGCATAGCAGGCATGCTTCCCCTGGGAGTCACCAATTTGTTGACCAATTCTTGCCCAATAGGCAAAAATTTTGGTCCCCTTCTACCTCTTGCTATTCTAGGCCATTTCTTTTGATTTTGCACAGGTCCTATAAAATCCATGGACTCTACAAGAATATTTTCTAAGGATTCAGTAGTTACCTACAAACTTCATGTTTCTACAGACTTAGTTGGTTTAGTCATTTGGTTCAAATGAATAGTTCATTGGCACTTAGTCATCCATGTTCAATTCAATCAGACGGTTCATGCTTTGGTTTAACTAGAAGGTTTAGCAGCTTCAAGTTCATTATCTTTGGTTCATTTGGCATTGGGGCACAATGGTTGAACCACTTGAACTATTGAACTATTTTTGGTTTAACGGCTTGGTTTAAGGGTATGCCTAGTTGGCTGAGGGGCAGTTCCAAGTTCAAATACCCTTGCAGAGGGTAGACACTTCAAAGGAAAAAGACTGGGTAAATTCAGATTTGTTTAAGTCCCAAATTTGTTTAAGTCTCGAATTCCTTCAGACATTTTATCTGAAGGAATTCCTTTAGACAAAAAGTTTGAAGGAATTCGGGCTACCATTCAAGCAAAGGTTGAGGTCAGGAAAACATCCGCAGACAAAATGTCCATGAGAAAACATCTGCAAACAAAATTTCTATGGGAAAACATCTATAGATAAAAGTTCATGGGGAAATTATCCATGGACAAAAGTCTGCGAGAACCTGAGAAAACCTGTAGAGGAACAAAATGACCCATCAAAGGACCCCGAAGGGCAGGTGCCCTTGCGGGGGACTCTCAGCCCAAATGGAAGGGGGCACTTTCAAAGCCTAAAACAAAGCCAACGAAGGACTCGATGACTTTTTGACAGGGATGAGGATGTCCCAAAAGCCGTCAAGTTCAAGAAAGTGAATTAGCCATTGTTTTTCAAAGTGGTGATGGCTACGAAGACATCAAAATTAACAAAACAAAATAGCTATTTGCCTTCAAAATGAAAGAGCACTAACCATGGAAGCCCAAAATGTAGTGACCCGCTAAAAGATCACCCCTGAGGGCTGAAGGAGCCATAAGAGACAAGATATAAAAAAGGAAAAATCCCAAGAAATAGAGAGAGAGGTGCCACATGAAGGAATAGACTGCCAAGTAGTGAAGGAAAGCGTCGACTCAAGAAGTTACTTTAGCAGATGATACAGTGCCTATGAATTGACCATTGGGGGATGCAAATAGCTAGCAGTGCAACTAGTTTCTCCATTTCACATTAATGAGTATAAAAACTATGTAATCACCTTGAAGAAGTGGCCTTACAAATAGACATCGCATAGCTCATTAATGTTTTAAGTGACTTACTCTTCCCATTGGGGGACGTAAATAGGCCACTTGTAAAAAAGGGGTGCCAAAAAGGCCTCCTTTCTTTTCCTATATATTGAGAACTTGTCATTTGAGAAAGGGATCTTCCACATTTTGTAAGGCGTAGCCCTGGCAAAATTTCACGTGAATCAATAAACACATTTTGTACCTCTATTTGGATAGAAATTTTGTATGTCTTGAGTGTTAATTTGTGTTTAGTCATTGTTTCTTGATGCTTTCATAGGTTCAACACCAACATATCTATTGTCTACAAAGTGCCATTTCTGTAGCTAAGAAGTAGAGTTCTATTTGAGGGTGTAGAAATAAAAGGAATTACCTTGCAGAGTGCCTCTCACAGCACCTTTGGTAAACCTCTATTCTCTGTATTTTCATTAAAACCTCCCTGTCAAGTTTTTTTTGTAGTCTGGCTCTTCTACCAAGTGTGAAGTGTATGGATGTATGTGTCTGATTTTAAGTGTGGATGTGAGAAGGTCATTTCATTTTTGGGTGCATCACCTCCTTAGAGTAGTTTATCTTCCTACAATCTTTCTCCATTTTCATCCCACCTAGTATATATCTATATATATGTGTGTGTTAGCACTTGCTGGAATGAATATGATGCATCAAAGGGAGCTAGCCCTTATCTAGAGACTCTCCCCTCCAGCTTCACCAGTCCCACAGGTGAGAAGGGAGTTTCCATAGTTGCGAGGAGAAGGTAGGAGCTTGGCCTCCTGCCACAGGTGCAATCTTTGATGTTAACAACTACTAACATAGAAATTTTTAAAATATTTTTAACACTCCAAATAATCTATAAAATTTCCAAAATTTATATCTAAAAATTTTGAGGGAAGGATTAGGGTTTGAGGACCTAGTTTGGAAATATAGGTTTTTGGGTTGGGGTTTTAGAATTTTTGAAAATTATTTCTATAATTTAAATTTGAAAATAAATTGGAATAAAATAAATGAAAAAAAAATTATACAAAAATTAGAATTTTAAAGTTCAATTTTTTTCACAAAATATGAAGGAAAAACCCTAAGTGTACCTAGGGTTTTGAGATTTTATTTAAAGTAAGTCAGGTTCACCAAATGTTTTATTAATTTTGGGAAACTAGTTTTTAGTTCCTAAATAATAAAGGGTCTATAATAAGGGGAAAAATCTAATAAAATATAGTAAAACATATATTTTATCAAATTAATTACAAAGGAAAGACAAGTAACTTATTTAGAAAAATAGATTGAGATGACTATTTAAAAGCTTGAGAAGTTCTACATAGGACTAGGAAGATGTTAGGAACCTAGACCCATATTTCATTTAGTGAAAGGATAGGAGCACCAAAATAAGACACCCTAGGGTATGGTGTTGTTGTCCTTTTCTATTGTTATTGTCCAAACTACTCATAGAGACCTAACTTTAATAGGTTTTTTCCATTGTCTCTATATGATCCTATTTATGAAATTTTAATGGCTGAATGTTGATAGATCTCATTATAGAGCCATAAAAATCTTCAAACCCTAGGTCTATTTACACACATGAAATAACAAAATACATCAAAGGAAAAAAGGGGAAAAACTAGGTTAGGGGAAGTATGATCACATGATATAGAACCCCTACTATCTTAATCACTACCTACACTAACCCTCAAGCTAGGGTCTCAAATCAAATGTATTTCTCCCTTAGGGAACGTGCATAATCAATGTGCATTATAGATGCAAAAATGAACTTCCACCTAGACCCTTCCTTGATCAAGCATGCAAATCTATGTGTGATGTAGAATGCTGAGCTATACTATTGACTAATTTTTAATTATGTACTATGCCAAAGTAGTAAGTGCTAGATATAAAATGCTTTATGAAATACTTTATATAAGAGACTCTTCATTTTGAATTTTGGAACTTTATTTTCATGTGGATGACATTATAAATATAAATAAAACTTATGGATGAAGCTAAGAAGGGCTTATGAGTCATAAAGTGAGGAAATTTGACCATTGGGACTCAAAATTCCATTGGAAAAGAACACTAAAAATGGACACCCTAGGGTCTAGTGCTATAATCCAATTCTGACACTCTTATCTTACAGGGTTGAGACTTGGGGGATAGGATTGGCCTAGGAAATTTTACTTGGTTGAGGTGGAATGACCATTTGAAAATCTTGGGATGACTAGGAATAAACAAGAAGGTTACTTAAGCATGAAACAAGACTAGGATGAGTAAAATAAAAGACATGGCTAATGTGAATAAGGCTCATATTCTCTAGTCTGAGTCTCTTATGAAAGGACTATGAAAAGACATGATATGTGTGGTTTCTTGACCAATTCAGGGTGTATACATAATACTATTAATGTTTGTTTTAAGAGTATGAATTACACAAAAAATAATCTATAATAGTTATGCAAATATAGTGGAGTATCCACAAAATTATGGATTAGATTGGCATTAGAGTAAGTTATTTTATTATGTATGATTTTTTTTATTATGATTATTATGTACTTATTAATATTAATAAATCAAATAGTGCTACTAGTGAAGGTATATTATTTCCTTTGCAATATGATATATCCAAAATAAAGTGGAATATAAAAGTGAGAGGCTTGGCTAATTTGGATAAATAAATACCTCAAACATAAGAAGAATGATACATAATCATACAAGGGTTTTTTAATTCTTTCATCAACCAAAAAAAATTCTTATGTGTTTTTTGTGATTTATTTCATTTGTTTATTGATTTGGAATGGTTACACAATGACCAATTCAACTCATGAGATTTCACACATTCATTTATTTTTGTATTAGTAAAAGGATGCAAATTTTATTTAATATTATGTTTATATATTATGTGAATGTACAAGTAGAATGTATGCTATGATGTGAATAAGAATTTTATGAATTTCAAATTGGTGGGAATATTATGATCAAAGATAGTTTTTTAAGAAAATTATGTTTCTTCAAGGGGGGGCAAACATATTTCAAAGAAACAAGGAGAAAATTAGATAACTAAATCAAGATATTGATTTTTGGGTCAAATAATTAACCAAAAGAGTGGTGGAAATAAGGTAGATAAACTGTTAACTAAAGGTTTTTAAAATAGAGATGGAAGGTAAATTGGCTAAATCTAAATAGATTTTTAAGCAAAATTCAAATGAGAATGGATATAAAAATACTGATATGTAGATGGAATGTATGAGGTTAAGAGTTATCTCCATGTAATATAATAAGCCCATAAATATAAGTGTGTATTTGAGAGTGAGGTAGTGTAGATTCATTTGTAAAGTTTTGAATATGATTTCAATGAAGATGTGTATATGATTTCAAGTCCATAGAGTGTGCTCATATGTGTGTCTTAAGAGTTTGAGTGTCTAACCATGCATCATATGTAAAGGTTGACCTTAATTAGTTACCCTCTTTTTTATTACCCCATTTGGTATAATAAAAAGGTATTTCCTTGTTGGGTTGAGTAGGAGAGGATATTGTATGAGTCAATTTTAGGATATAAAAAAAATTCTACTTGATTTAGTTACAACATTGTGGAAAAGAATCTTGCATAGTAGAGAGGATGAGTTTGTTGTAGGTGTGAGAGAAATTATCTAATTATTGAGGAACTATGAGAGGGTATCTTTTAATTCTATTTTAGGATTTAAAATAAAATATTGATGGTTGAGGAGATATGGAACACAAAATAGGAAGAGCACTACAGGCATAATATTTGATAGAGATGGTAAAGAAATTCCAAACAAGATTGAAAATGATGTAAGGTGGAAAAAATGGAGATGTTGTAGCTATGAGTGAAGAGGATGAATAAGTTATGATGATGGGGTTATTTCCCCCATAATCAAGGTTAGACACTTTGTAGAGAGAATAATCAAGTCAATAAAGAGATTTCAACCAAGAAAAAATACCAACAAAGGTCATGGGGAAGTAAAGAGGTAATCCCACTAGCAATGCTATTTGTTTTTGTTAAAGAGATCCCAACTAAGTACATGATATAGGTAGTGGATTTATAATTTTATTTTGAAGAAGATAATATTGAATACCCCATTAGGGTAAGGGTTTCAAGAAATAGAGTATGTGGAGTTGTAGCTGAGTATTAGATAGTTATCAAAGAGTGGAGAGAAATAAAAGGATAGAAGAATGTAAGGATCTAGGAACACATGGTTTCCAAGTAGATGGGTCATTTTTTGCATGTAATAATGTAATTATATTGGTTGAAAAATATTGATATCATGATGCTTGAGAGATAAGAGAAGAATAAGTCTACCTTGAAAGGCAATATGAGAGGTAATTTTCCATGTGAGAAACACAAATTTACTCTAATAAGTATAAATGAGAAGGATATGAATGAGGATAAGAAGGTTGTCTTGAAAGATAATAAAAGATTAAGTTTTTAATGTGAGAATCCAAAATGTGATTTTTATAATAATAAGTAGAAAGAGCTTTATTATTATCCCATGGAGGAAGAAATCCTCATGAAATATGATATGGAGTTAATATTTGTTGAATGAGAAGAAGAAGACCCATTGTTTGATGATGGAAAGGATTTTTTGATATCCTATAAGTGGAAATATTCATAATTTTCCTTTGTGAATGAAGGTACTACATTTTCATTTTATATTTTTGAGGGAATAATGGTTGAGTAAAACCAAGGAAATATAAATGTTTCTTTCAAGAAATAAATAAAAGTGAATGAAGAAAGAAAACATGAAGAGTTTCAGGTTCTCATGAAGGAAATAATAGATATGGTTGATGATAAATTTAATGCACATAAGGAGATTATGTTTTAATACCATCCATGTGAAGGATAAGAGAGTATTAATAAAGATGAGGATAGGATAACCATGGAGGTTGTTGAAAATGGGCCTTTGTGAGTCCATCATGAAAGTGAAATATATAAGGATAACATGAGCAATAGATAAGAGTTGGAAAACATGTAATTGAGGCATGATAAAGATATGGAAAAAATGTATGTGGGAACTCTTGATTACCTTAATGTGTTTATCTAATGTGTATATCAACCAAATAAGGAGATGAATATAGTGGAATTGTTTTTACCAAGATGAATGTATAATGAAAGTGTTGTTTACTATGTGGGACCAACATAAATAGGTATTAGAAAAGATAATATTTTAAGTCAAGGCATGCATCGTTATCATATGGAAAAGGATAGTGCAAGGTTATTTTCACATGTCATGGAAGTGGTGAAGGAAGGAGATATAAATTAACATAGAGCTGATATAAAGGGTATGAGAAATGAAGAATATGAGAAAGATCAATTAATTTCTGAATCAACCAATAGAAGTGACTAATATGAAGATAGGGTTAAAGTGAAGGAGATGAAGCAAAGACTAGTTGAGGCAAGTTAAAAACTATAAAAAAAATACAACCATTTTTTTGGGATTTTCCAATGTGTATCATACGTGGAAAAAATACACATGAGTGTAAGAGGAGAAATAGTGGAAACATAAGTCTTTGGAGACCCCATATGTAATGATTCATTTGAAAAATGAGTCATTTGGAATATTTTGGAAGTAGTTTAATAGGGTAGTTGATTTTTATATCATATGAATAATGTGAAGAAATAGAAAGAGAAGAGTCTTTTAAGACTCTTATAAATGAAAAGAAACAATTGAGGTGATGTTGTCAATTAAAAAATTGTAGAATGAGATGGTATCCATGAGAAAAGAGGAGCCACAAAAATTGAAGAGTGACAAAAGTAAAAATCTGATAGTAGGTTGGATAATGAGTAAACAAATCAAAGAAGGCTCTACAAGGAGCTAGTTTGTTAGAAGTGGATTTGAGCCTACAAGAAAAAGTGAGATGAAATAAAGAGAATCTTAGTGGAGTTGGTTAGATAATTATGGGCTTTATCCCACAATAGGATGCATATAAAAGAATATAATCCTTTGGTAGAGGAGATGATCTATGGTGGGTCTATCCCCACAAAATAATGAGTGAGAAGAAATAAAGAGAAGAGGATATATCAGAGGCTATCAATAGAAATATAGAAATGAAAGAAAAAGAGTAACAAAAAATTCAATTAATTAGTCTGATGAAAATAAATTTCATGGAAATTATGATTCATGGTGAAAAGAGCGGTTTTACCATTTATTACATCTATATGAAAAATATATCACACTTTAAAAAATTGAGGTGTCTAGTGTAGTGGCATCATAGGGTTCATGAAATATTGTATAAAACAAAAATAATTTAATTATGTGTTTATGTTATTTATTTAGTTTTTTCATTTTTTTGCATGGTTACACAATGACTAGTTTAGTTCATTAGGTTTATATGAGATTGCAGACATTTATATATAGTTGCATTTGTACAAGGATAAATTTTGCTTAGCCTTATGTTAGGTATATTTTATGAATGTCCATGTGGCATGTATGCTATGACATGAGGAATACTTGTATTAATGTCCATGTGGTGGTCATGTTATGACCCATGGAGTTTTTTCAAGAAAAGGACATTTTTTCAAGTGGGAGAAGAGATCATTCAAAGAGATAGGGAGACAAGATAATTAATGAAGCAAGATATTCATTTTTTGGGTCAAAAATAAAACCAAAATAAGCATTGGACAAAATTTTGCTATAAGGCTAACTAAACATTGACTCAAGGTGAACCAATTGAAGCTTAACAAATTTAATGGTGGAAAGCAAAGGATAATGGATGGAAAAATACTGAGTTATGGATGGGTTTTTTAAGGGTTTGAGTTAACTCCATGTAATTTAAGTATCCCATAGAAGAAACTATGTATGTGATAATGAGGTACTATGTATTAATTTTTAAGGTTTTGAATATGATTTAAATGAATATTTATTTATTAGTTCAAGTACATAGAGTGTGATCATGTGTGTGTCAAGAGTTTTAGTTTCTAACCATTAATAAAAGAGTCAAGGAAGACCTTAATTGTTTACCCTCTTTATTCTTGCACCAAATAAATATTATGTAAATTGGAAAAATATGTTTCTAACATTTCTATCTATTGGAAAGCTTGAAAATTTGGATTCCATAATGGGTAATCTTGTGGAAAATTTGGTGGTTTCTAAGAATGCTTTAAAATAAAATGAATAATTAAATTATTAAAACAATGAGAAGTAGAAGACTCATATCAACCAAGCTCAACTTCCATTAAAATTTGAAAAAAATATTTAAATTCAGCCATATGAAGGAGAGGTTAATGTGGAAACATTATACCATTGGCTAGCTTAATTTGAGGTGTATTTCAGTTTGCTTCAAATTAATGAAAGTTATAAAATCTCTTTTACAAGGTTAAAATTAACCAATCATGTTTTAACTTGGTTTTAAATTTATGTACATACCTTTCTTGTTAAAAAATTACCTCTAAGTAATAAATTGGATGAATTTAAAGTTATGATTTAAAGATAATTTTATCCTATTTTTTATGAGGAGGAGAGGTATATTTATTGGAAATATCTTTGTAAAATTCAAAGCCAAAGTGTGTAGGATTATATGAGTGAGTTTCCATAGAATGTAATCCAAATGGTAAATAATTAGTGAACCATGACATATTCACAAAGTATGTGGGTAGAATACCTAGTCATTAAATGACACCCATACTCTTAACAAAGCCTAAAATGTATATGAGACTTTTTTGTCAAGCTCATTACCTTGATAAGGAAAAATTAAATGGCTCATATACCTCTCCAAGAAAAATAGAGTAAGAAAGTGGTTCTAAGATAAAATGGAATGGTAAGCATAATGTTTCTTCTAAGTTTTATCAAAAGTATACTAAAATGAATTTCTAAAAATATAATATTGATTGCCATTTAGAGGATAATTATGGTAAATTGTATTAAAAATTACATAATTAAAAAAAAAAGGAAAATAAAAATCCTATGAATTCATTCAGAGAGAAAGAATTTGGTTGAAATATTTATGTGGATGATAAGTTATGTTATAAATATCTATAGAAATAAGTATGTTTGGGTATAAATAACATGCTCAATATAAAGGTGAACTTCCTAAAATTTTACATTACAATTTCAAATTAAGAAAATTAAATTTGATTATCTTTCATTCCTAATTTAAATAAAATTTTATTATCAAAGAGTTAATAAAAAAATTGGGTTTGGATACATAGAATCATCCCAATCCATATGTTCTAGGTTGGGTGAAACAAGGATTAGATATAAAGGTAAAACAATAATGAAAAATTAAGTCTGGAATAAACTAACATCTCATTAACAAAGTTGTGGTTGAATTTTTACCTCTTTATGTGTATCATGTTGTCTTTGATATCCTCTATATGTATATCCAATATACTATCTCCATGAAAAGAGGAAAATTATACTATTTTGTCAAGGATGGTGAAAACTACTTAATTAAGGCCTATAAAGGTAAAAAAGAAAATTTCTTGGTGTCTCTCAAGATAATTGGTTGAATAATGGATGTGGGAAGTTTTATCTACTTATTTTGAATTATTTTAAATATAAATAATCATTATATTATAATTTTACTCTCAATATATATTTAATAACAAATATTATAAACAAATGGAAGAGATGTATCAGTTTAATATTTTTTTCAAAAATCCCATGTGTGTGCCATGGTGAGGGCCATTGGGATAGAATTTTTACCATATTTTCCAATTCTAAACATTTTATTTTATGGATATTCCTTGATGACAAAAATAAAGTAAGAAAATAATTATAGTCTTTGCTAATCAAGGTGTAATCCATCCAAGTACTTGTCCACATAGTTCTCTATTTTTTATTGTAATTAAGAAAGATAGGACTTGGATAATGTATGTGAATCATATATATTTGAATAATATTACCATAAATAATATGTACCATATTCATAATATTTTTATCCTCTTGGATCAAATTAAAAATGATGAATATTTTACCAAGTTGGATCTAAAACCTAGATATCACTGAGTGATAATTAAACAAGAGGATATATGGAAAATAAAATTTGGGAAAATATAAGGTTTGCATGAATGGTTAATGTTTCCTTTTAGTTTGTGTAATTCCCAAGATATTTTAATGAGGTTAATAATTAAAGTAATTAGGTCACTTTTAGATAACTTTTTTATTATGTACTTGATGATATATAATTTTTCACAAAGAAATATGATGATCATGTTGAAGGAGAACAAGTCATTTTTAATAATAATTTGATTTTCATGTGATTAGAGATGAAAAATTTATAATTTATATAGAAAAGGTATATGCCATTGTGATTGGACCAAGCCTTCCAATGTGACTGAGACCTAGAGTTTCATATGTGTCATTCAATATTTGAGGAATTTCATCAATGATTTCGCATACATAAAAGCACCATTTCATTCCATTAGAACAAGTTGTAATATTTATATTTGAATAAATAAATAAAGATATGTATTTATTTATTTTAAGCACAATATTAAAAATGCACCTATTTTAGCCTTACCAAATTTACAACAACCTTTTTCAGGTATAAATAAATGCAATTAGCTATTTTATGGGGGCTATTTTATTTAACAGATTTAAACATGTATGTTATAATTTAAAATTATTTCATGTTTAAATTATGAATTATTTCACTTATGATAAGTAATTATATGTTCATGTCTAAGTGGTTAAAAAATGGAAGCACTATCCAGTGTTGAAATAAACTCTTATATATGTGGATAATCAAACTCTTCAATATTTGGAACTATAATGTTTTTTCAAAAATCATGTCATTAAAAATAGATGGGTTTCTTTAAAAAAATTAATTTGTATTTTAAGTATAATAAAAAATTTATTAAAAATTTATGTGACATGTAATATAGACCTCCCTTGATTTCAAATATGGGCACCATAACTCTAATTCAAACTTTTGTGTAGGAAACATATCTGAAAGGGTATGAGTATGATGCAAATTTTATAAAAGCATTACTTAAGCTAATAATCCCAAAGGTGGATGATTTAATCCTAATGAGGACTATTACCTATATGATGGGTTACTTTATAAGTTGGGTAAACTTTATGTTGCTAAATGAGGAAGGGTTTAACTAATGAGAGACACACACTTCAATGGTTTTTTTAATTTTTAAAATTTTAAAAATGATAAAAAACTAATAAAGGTATTTTCATTATCCAAATATGTAAGATGAGGTATGAAAATTCATAAGGGCATATGTGTTTTATAGTACAAGTAAGACTAATAATGGGAATTTAGGTTTGTATATTCTATATTTAGTTCATTTAAGGCCATGGGAAAAAATCAATGGAATTTGTATGATGTTTTCCTTTATCAATAAATTTAAATGACTATTTATTTGTAGGTGTGGATTAAATTAGTAAGATGTGTATACTTATTCCTTGTCAGAATATGCTTAAGGGTAATGATGCATATAAGTTTTTTTGATAATGTGTGGATTAATTTTTATATAAAAATTATTTGATTTCCATTATGGATTGAAATTTTTTTTGAAAAATTTGGACTTCATTATGGGAGAAGATGGATAATATATTAGATAAATATACAACATTTCATCTATAAAGTAAAGGGAAAATAGATGTGTTCAATTTAACATTATTGAAACTATAATAGGAAGAATAAATTGACTTGGAATGAATATTTTGCGTATATGCAACATTAATATTATAGGGATATTTATTCATGTATTAAAAAATCTCTATTTTAAGCATGTTTCGGTTAATTACCTTCATGTTCCTTTGATGTTGTTTTGTTAAAACCATACAATGAACAAGGGAGATGTATTTAAAAATCCACATAGTTGATATATTCATAAATAAAATTTATATATTTTACCTCCAAGTGCAAGAGAGCTTGAAATAATCTCAATCCAAGTACATAGGGAGGCATGATAAACATAGCTAAGAAAATAATTTTCTTGTTGGAAACAATGCATGGATGTACTTTAGTGTATAAAGGATCCAAGGTAGAACTAAGAGTCTTAAGCCTCTTTGGTATGGGATATTTTTCATTTTATAACAAGTGGGTAAGAATTATTTTAGAGTAGAATTGCCTTTTTATATGAATATCAATTCTCTTGTGAATGTTGATAACTTATTTCTTTTTGAGTATTCCATGCTAGATTATTAATAATGTTTGTTTACACCTAATGTTAAATATATTAATCTATAAATTCAAGAGGAAATGGATAAATTTGTGGTGTTGTAGAATAAGGAAATATGGACAAGAAGAGGAGTGTGAGAGAATTATAAAAATGGGTTGATAGGAAAATTACCAAATAAAATGATGTCATATTCCAAGGATAAATTATGGATTAAATTTCCTCACCTCATGAGTTCTTAATATTTTAGTGATAAATAACCTAAAAATTAGGGAGGTATGATCCAAATTTTATAGAAATAGTTTTTAGTAATAGAAGCTAACTAAACCATTATTATAGAAATATGTAAATATGCCAGTTTTTAAATTTTTAATAGTTCCTAAGTAGTTATTTCCCACATAGTTTACCAGATAATCTTATAGGGGTCTCAAAATATAGAGTCATGTCTTAGATGATTTATAAATATTAGATGTAAATAATTTAGTATATTTTTATTGTGAAAGGATAGAGTTTTGTTGAAGGTGATGAAACCTCTAGTTTTTATGGGTGGCAGTTAGAAAATTATCATTTAATGTAGGTAGTGATTATGATTTTTTTTAGTATTTTCATCTTGCATGAAATGATAGTCTTTATCATGACTAAAACATATGTAAAGTAATGGTTACAAGCATTACATATACCAAATACAATTGTTTCAAATCCTTATTTAGTTTATCTCTTGATTCATATATGTATACTTTTGTAGGAGGTAGAGGAATGGAAAATTAGTGAGTGAGTAATTTATTTTTATTACACTAGTTAGGATTCATCCATGTAATAATTAGTACTGTCTTATATTTTGTTTTCTTGATAGTGTTGGTGTTGAAAGTTGAGATTTATGTGTGTAAGAAAATGGAGGATAAATCTATTGTTTTGAACATTTTTATATTAAAAAATATGTTATTTAAGATCTCATGAAGGAAGTACTCCTATAACTAATAAATAGATAGTGGAGATAGGATGATCCACCTCACTCTTTTAGATTTTTCTCAAATTGAGTTCCTCCAAGTTAACTGGTCTCCCTTTGAAATTATTTTTATTATGTACATTTTAGTAGTTTTTCATCTTTGTTTTATGGATATTTATTACTATTGACAAGTTTGACCTCATAGTTTAAAGTGTCACCCCTATAATTCTAAACTTTGCCTGTCATACTTATACACCCTTTTTTACATATTTATCATGCCTTTGGTAGTCTTCAAATGGTATTTGTAAGGTCTTTTTATCATTGTTGAAGTTAATATATTTTACAAGCCTTCTAGTGCTTGTAAAGTCAGTCTAGTGGGTCCTAGGGTTATGCCATTTTGTGTTAAGAGGGTACATAGTCTATCAAGTCAAGTATTTTCACCTGATCACTTGGTTTAAAGATTGATAATCTTTTTTGATGAAATTAAGGTATTATAGCAATGTTTATGGTTTTTGGAGAAACCTAGGTTTATGTTAGCCAAAATTGGCCTACATATGAAAAATTTCATAGATAGATCAGGCCACTCTCCTAAACCATTTAGTGATCTCTTGTCTTCATTGATTAGTCTCTTTCTAGTCCTGACTTAATGATGAAATGTAACATATTGGAAGGTATTGGTGTGGTGTTTAGAGTTGTTGAGAGGTAACCTAATGTCTCTTTGTTGAGATAGAATTTGAAGGCTTGAGAATTCATCAATGGATTTCACAACACCTTTTTGGAAATAATTTTGGATGCTCTAAAGATGATATAGGTAGCTTTGAAGATGCTCTAAAGATGATCTAGGAAGATCCAAAGATGCTAAAAGAAGCTTCGAATAATCTCAAAATATTATTCAAAGATGCTCCAAATATTTTATGAAGATGTTACAAGCAGCTCCGAAGATGCACCTAGGTACCTCTGAAGATGGTATGATGAAGATCCAAAGAAGAGGTAGTCCTAGTATAGTGGATGATCCAATGGTGGAAAGAGAAGACCAGATTCATGAACCTACTTAGTGTTCTCATCCTTTCTGAGTGTCTTACCCATCCTTTTTAGGCCTCTACAAGCAGGCTTTGATGAGAAGTCTTGGTTACTAGCTTATGAAATGAAGAAACCATGATATAATGAGATGAATGGCATAATGATTAGAAATTTTAAGAATTTAAAAGGTTGAGTTCAAGGTGATAAAAGGGCATATGATGTATTTAAGACACTATTATAAAGTCTCATGGGTTATATACATATAATAGTGTTAAGAATTAAATTGGCCTAGTGTGCTCTCACAAACATCATATGGAGATCTCCTTATGAAGGTTGCAAGGTTGTATAGCTAGATGACTATGATAAAGTCAATCTCAAGAGTGATATAATAAAACTTGAAAAAACATTAATATGTAATTAAATCATGGCCAAGGTTGATAAAATATTTTCATACTATAGACATAGTCATAAGCTTGAGGGCTAATTTGGAGAAGATTTGAAGGGTTAAAGATGCTAGAGAGGTGATATAACATCTAAATTTGGTATAGAGGTTCATTATGACCTAGGTTAGGTTATCATGAAATAATTTTTTTATATATAATAATGTAATCATAAAATATTTTATTATATACCTGAGGCTCTCTCCAAGCCATTCACACAGGCAACCTATTATTAGTTTTGAGAAATTTATGATATTGGGGCATCTACAGGATGAGTTAGGCTCTAATTTTTGGTATGTATGATGATGGTGAGTAAATAAATATTTATATTACATCATTAATTCCTCATAAATAGTTTATTAATCTAATATTTTATTACAGACCTCTTCCAGTCATTAATAATCTTTCATTTAGGTAGCCCACTAGCTAGTTTTGAGAAAAATGAGTTTTAAGGCCTCTATAGGCATAATCTAGCTATTAAACTTGGTATATGTGGTGATAATGAGTGGTTATAAGTTTATATTATCTTTTTTATGTCACAATTAAATTATAATCATCCGTTATTTTGTCACAATCCTATGTTTGTTTGTTGATAGACAACATGGAGTTATGCAAGCTTCTTATAGGGATATAAGGTATGAAAGATTATTTTAACCTCATGTGAGGGTTTTTGGGGTCAAATATGGTGATTTTAAGTATTAAAAAACCTGGTGATATTTATTAAACTCATATTTTCAAGTCAAAATGAAGACAAGTGCATAGTTGCAAATTCAGGATTTTTGCATGAAAGTGAAAATAGTTGAAAAAGGCATTTAAAGAGGTTTAAAGGGTTATATGATGAAATATAATTATTTTATAAGTTTTTTCAGATATCAAAGGTCATAAATAAAAAATATTCAGGTATTAATACGTTATAAATCTCAAGATATGCCTTTTTCTCTCTTCTTAAGTTTCTTGGTTCTCATTTTCTAAGTATGTGATTCCGGTTGGTTTTCATGGTTAATAATGGAAAAATAATGATTGGAATATTTGTGTGGATCCATTATTTTCCTAATTAAAAAATAATGATCTCTTTAGACCTCATAAAACTCAAGAAAATGGTAAAACATAGAGTTGCACATGTTTAGAAATTTGACAAGGCAAGTTGAGGTAACCCAAAAAAATGAATTTTTTGAGCTCTAATTAATGAAAGGAATTTAAATTTGACATGGAGGTCTGTTTTTGTGTCCTTAAAGTTTTTTTGAGTGGTATCATTCCCATAATTTACTTTAAGATAAAAAAACAAAGTTTTCATATATCTATTAATGGAGTTTATACTCAAAACTAGGTCTAAAAGAGGATTTATGTATGAAAAAGTGATCAAGAGTTTTTTTAATAATAGACAAAATAATGATTTATTTGATTTTTAAAATTAAATAAAGACTCCAAGTGGCTCAAATTATCCAAGAGACCCCCCTAGACCTACTTAATCCTTGAAGGTGGCAGACCTTCCCAAACTAATATAAAGAGTTTCCAAGTTAAGCAAAGGCTGAAAATGGTATCAAAGGAAGGGTAGGACCCAACAAGAGAGTTATAAGTAGAAAATAAGATAATTAAAGATCCCAAGAACCATATAAATTCCTAAAATCATTGTCATTTATCAAAGTGTTTATTTTGACCAATTTTGAGTTTTTGAGCTCATAAGCCAATGAAATGACCTAGAATCATTTGAAAACCACCTAAAGCATATAGGGGACTCTCTAAAGATCATGGTTTAACTATTTTAAGAATAAATTGGCACATTTGGGTGCTTAAAAAGACCAAAGTGGCCTAAGATGCCCATTTTTATAGGTCTTAAAAGGATAAAATTTAATAAATTCATGGAGTAAACCTAATGGGACCTAAATCACCATTATATGGCACTAAGATTCATTATTATGGGTTTCTAGGGTGATTTGGTGAGATAGAAGGCGAAAAACTTGGGTTTTCTAATGATTTGTGAATGGTTTCAGGTTAAATGGATATTTTCACCATTGTTGTAGGTTTTGAAGGTGGCCTAAAACTTCATTTTTTTTTCCTCATAGGGATGAAATGGATGCCTAACAGCTTTATATAGGTCCAAAATTGGCTCTCATGGTGACAAATGACCTTGGAAGTAAGTTCCAGGATAACTAGTTGAAGATAGCTTGAGCTTGAAGGCCTCCATTAATGGATTCCAAAGGATTTAAAAATTATATGGTGTCTTTTTTAGGTTGGAGGATTTAATATTGGTGGTAACATAGAATAAAACAAAAAAAAATTAGCCCTCAAGTTCAATGCAAGAATTAAATATTAGGATGACTAACCATATTTCGAAGTTGCCAAACAAGCCAAGTGGAGATGGGGTGTGGAAGTCAAGTGGAGGAGTTTTGAGGAGTCGAGGAGAATTAATGGAGTATTTAAGGAGGATCATAGATGTTTAAATATTTTATTAAGCATTAATGGAACATTTAAGGAGGTTTCTATGTGTTTGGATACTTTTATCAAGTAATATGGATCATTTAAAGAAGCTTTTAGATGTTTGGAGACTTTTTTCAAGTTAGTGGAGCATGATATCATGTTCTTTAATCAATTTTTTTCCTCTAGTGACTTTTTATGCCAAATAGGAGAGAGTCATGATCTTTTTGGATTTGGAGGGTTAAATGACTCAAAAGTTGTTAAGACTCATCTACCTATTCCTCTTTTTTTATGGAGCTCCATGGATGGTGGTTAAATGGAATTTATTGATTTATGAAATATTTCTTCTCCTCTCCCTTCCATTTTCTCCTATATATCCCTTTTATTCTTCATTTTGAAATATGCTCCTCATTTTGGTATGTCATAAACCTTCCCATTTATGTAAAAAACAACCTCTTGAAGTAATAAGATGACTTATTTTACCTATATATTTGCCTACATCTAGTTTTCTAGTCATCTTATGCATGATTAATTTGTAGAGGAGTGTTCTTCCTTGGTGATTGTCTTTCTTTCTTACCTTTTTAGAGGTATTTCAATGTGTTTACAACTGTAAACTTGTGCTATTTTGATCACTAATGATGGTATAGTGTGAGTTTTGATACTCCATGCTTCATATCTTGTATAGTGAGCCTAGTTTATAAATATTGATGCAAAATGACCAATTTGAGAGATTGTGTGAGGGTTATCTTTGAGCTTCCTTAGTGTTAGTTTCATGTAATTTAGACTATCTTTCAGTTTGGTGTATCAACATTTATATCCTTTTAGTCATCCTTTACAACCCTTCTAACCATTTTCCCAATCAAAATTAGTAGAATAGTTGATCTACCAAGAAGAACTAACCTTTTCTAGAGGTTCAACCCCATCATAGGATACCCATAGTTTGGGGTTGATCCTATTTTATAGCCAGGAGTGAGAGAGCCTAAATAACCCTCTCATAAGGGTGTAATTATGTACTAAAAATATATATATTGGGACCAATATAATATTTATAAAGGTGAATCTATTGCATGGATCATTAAACAAGATGGTGAAGAGGTCATCTAAAGTCCTAGGAGGTCTTGGATTGATATAGTTTCTTTACATGAGATCATCTCTTTTACACTAGATTTATTTACACTTGAAGATGGTTTTAAGGGATTTAAAGATGGTCAAGATGTAATACATGTAAAATCACACTTCTAAAATCTTGAAAACAAATTTCCAATGTACTAATATCACAAGGAAGTTAGAAAAATGGTTTTCACATCTGAACAACTGAGTTTTTTTTCAAAAAAGCAATTTTATGAGTTTGTATAGACTTGAGGAGCCCATTTATAGGTAAAAATGAATTTAAGATGTATATTGGTATTATAAAAGTAATCTCCATGAGTTTTAATATCTTAAATGTCCTAAAAGTGCAAAAATTTCTTCTCCTTCATTACCCTCTTCATAAGCTCATAAGGGGAATTTTCAAATGCTCACTATAGCTAGAGGAGAGAGAGTTGGGTCCTTAATTTTTTCCCATAGGAGGGGGTCATAGTAATATTAATATTTGTGCCATTGGTTGTCAGATTCATCCAATTTCCTTTATTAAAAATTGTTAAGACTCTAGAGTGGTCTAAAACTACCTAAAAATCCCACTGACTTGTTTTCTTCTTTCAAATGGTAGTTTGAAAAAAATTTAATGCATAATGGAAATTTAGAGAGATGTGTAAGGTATATTAAAGCATATAATAAGTTATCAAAACCCTATTTGGCACTTTTGAGCATAATTTTTCAAGAAAGCTTCATTTTTACATATATTGCAAGATGTTTGTCATTGTTATTCATGTTTTTAGGGTCTTCCACATGGTTTCAATGAATATAAGATATGTTTGAATGTTTCATCATATTTATACTTTATTAAAGGCTCTTCAAGCATCTAAGTACCTTTTGTATAAATATTCTAATGGAATTCATGCTCACCTTGAAGACTATGTATTTAAAGCTACCTACATAATAAAGTGAATTTAAGAGCCTTGTTATGCATGGTTCAAATTTAAATGATGGTATTGAAATCATAATAAATTTTATATATAAGTGGAATAATGTTCGTATATTTCAATAGATCAATCTATCTACCAAATAAGTTCTATATAAGGAATGATCTCAATGACCAATATTTAAAACCCTCAATACCACCTATAGGTTGAAGATTAAATGTTGATGTTTTTGAGAGTTTGATTTGGTATGACAAGAATATAAGATTACATATGAGACCTATAAAAAAATAAAGCTTATTAAATTAGATTTATACTCTTATAATTCTCTCATTGAATGATCATTACATTAAGAAAAGTGGAGTCTACAAATCACCTACATGCAGGTTAATGAGTACAGATGAAAGATCATTATAGAGGTCAAAGAGGTTAAAAATATTTATATTCAAGGTTTTATACCTTACCAACATCATTAGGATATAGAAAAATCTCACAGGGATCAACCTAATTAGTCTTTTAGCCAAGTAAACAATTATAACACCTATAGATTTGTTAAGATGTTCATGGTGGATGAACTCATGAAGCGTAAGGAGAATAAAGTGTTTATACATTATTACAATACCTAGAATATATTTAACATGATGTTAAATGTGATAGGGTATGGTTATTAAATTTTAATAGGTTTTATTAGACTTCTTAGGCCTAAAATTCCACACACAGGCCTATGTGTAAGTTATAGAGGAATCTTGACCCTTGTGAATAGGATGCAAACATAAGATTTTAAAGAAATGGATTGAAGACATTTTAGATTGTTTCCAAGAACCTAAAATTTTTGGAATAAAAATTATTGAGGGGGGGTTAATTAGTTTTTAAAACCTTCTTATCAATTTCACTTAATCATCAACATATATATCAAGTAATGCATAAATAATTAACTATACAAGCATGAAACAAGATTACACAATTATAAACACCATATATGTGGGAAATTATAAATGGGATGAAAAAATAATAATATATACAAATGGAATATAGTATTATAATATAAACATCAACTTTATTGAAGCACCCACTTCACATGGAGCATCAATCCTAACTAGATAAACACCAACTCAATTGGGATTTCACAAGCACCCAATTTCAAGGAGGCACCAACTCCCCAAATGAATTAACACCAAATTAGACAACTAAAAACTTTTATAAAATTTATAACACTTTATTTATCATACAATAGATGATGATCTCCTTCTTTAGCACTTCTCTCTCTTCTATCCCTCTCAAACTGCTCTCTAGTTGTCTTCGCTCAACTAGCCCTGTTATTAACTTGATTAGGTCATATGAACTTGATACTAATGCACATAAAATATATAAAACATTAATAATATATCCTATACACTCATATAATTTTCTTATCTACATCTATTATTCTATTCACTTGCACTTTTTCATTTACTTCAATAGGCCTAAAACTACCTAGTATTTATACAAATATCTTGTTCATATCCTTCTTAGTCAGCATTTTTTTTTACCCTATTAGGTTGAAAATATAATTTATCTTAATAACTATAATAGACATGTATAATTTTTTTTTTAGTCCCTTTAGGTCTGACCTACTTCAATTAGGCCTTATCTGTTATTTAGATCTCATGGATACCTAATCCCATTATGCCTACTAATCACATGTTACTCTTTGATCTTATTGGAGCACATTAAAAAAATGAAAATGGTAGGAACATATCATATTACATGTAAATATACCTATAATATTATCATATTATATTCATAACTCCTTTTATCTCAAACCACTACTTGGAGCACACCATTATTATTATTCATATTAGGCTTGTGCATACTCAAAAAGTTTATCTTGAATAACTAAAGCATAAAAACAAAATTTTCCAAACAATAATGGATAAAAATAACATATATATAAGATTAATTACCTTAGGGTCATAAAAATTTGATTTAGACTCCATAACTCAAGTATAGATTACTCAAACCTTTTGTGTATGTAGCCCACTTAAAACTACCAACTAGCCATAAAACACAGTCATGGAAACTTGAAATTATGACATATATATATATATATATATATATATATATATATATATATATATATATATATATATATAAACACACTCAAAGAATTAAAATGAAATAATATGAAATTAAAATATACTTATAATAACTTCAAATATAAATATCACAAGATTTGATGGTTATTATTGGTCTTACAGACCAGTTTGTCATCCTTCTCTTTCTCAGACCTTACTCTACTAGATAAGCCTTTTTAGCTTTAGTGTTTCAACATATTATAATAAATTAAAAGATTAAAAATTTGATTAATGGGTAATTAAATTCCCCACAAAAAAACATTATGTGTATTAAATGTTTCAAATTAGGTCAAAGAGCCTCCAATTCAACACTTCAACTCACATAGATCTATCAGTTTACCTTCAGACATAGTCATGGTGATAATGACTTTAAAAAAAATATTTAGACACTTTAATATAATTAAAATGAATTAATATTATCTTATTATATCATTATGAAACTCTCAAATATAAATATAATATGGTCTAATGATAATATTGGTCTTGCAGACCAATCTCCTGAACTTGCACCTTCACTGTCTCATTTATACTAGACAGTTCAACTTATGAGCTACATTTTCATCATATCCATTGACCTAAAAAACTTTTAACCAACATGAAAATTTAATATATGTCTTAAAAAACTTATCCATTCACTTTTATTCATCCCTAATCCATGATAACACATCCCTAATCACCTTCTCACTTCTGCCTGGTTTTCTCACTATTTGCATCATTAGAATTTTTGGTGATAGGTCAATTTGTATGAACAATTTAAAAAATTTATGGATATAAAATAATAATAATCCATAATGAACATAATATAAAATTCTCAATATTCAACCTTCATCCATTTGGCAACTTTTATTTTGTCAAATTTGACCACTACAATAAATATTTGAGAAATAAGGCTTTTCCTGTAGGGTCCACTCACTCACCTCACAAACCAATCACACCTATAAGTGAATATGAGATTTAAATACATGATCCAATAGCTTAACCATCCATAAAAATCCATTCTAAGAACTTTATAATAATTTCTTTCAAATCAGGTCACTATTAGGTTTCTTTGAGGGTTTAAACCATCTTCCAATATTAATGATCATTCATAAAGCTTAGCCCCTCATTACAAAAGCCAGTGATTATAAATTTTAGATATGATCCTTAAAAATGTATCATGAATATATTAGGTTACCATGCAAATCTTACACATGCCACTGAATACTTGAAAGTTCTTATTGGGTTGAGACCCTTCATTATGTGCACTAAAAAAACCTCAAAACCACTTTTCATGCCTTTTATTGCAATATTTGACCTCAAATTTTGTAAAAACACTTTTAAAAACATGTCACACCATTTATAATTATAATATTATCATTATTTCCTTGTAAATTGATCCTAATAACCCATCTAGTCACCATATCTCTCTTTGTTATTTTAACCCTTGATTTACAAGTCACATTAGGCCTTGAAACTAACCTTATATCAATTTTCCAAGATATAAACACTTCATATACATCACATAAAACCTATTAAAACACTAAAACACTACCATAAATTATTTTTATGCCTTGAAAATAACTCATGTTACCTCATTAGGCCAAGTAAGGTCTAGAGGTCGTCTAGTTGTAAACTAGATCTGTAGGTCTTACACTTCTAGAATTACCCTAAGACACACCTAAGTACTAAAAATCCTCATAACCATTATCAAATAGCCTTATGAAACCTATTATTCCTATGTGTATCCATATTCATGATAATCATGTACATGCTCATGATATGACTATACTTGTTATGACTAGGCTTCTTAAGAACCTTGTACTCAAGGACTGGTACTCAAACATGCTTACCTTGTACTTAACCTTGACATAAACCTTAGAATAATAATTAGGTTTCCTTAAAATTCTATCTCACTAGAGAGACAAGAATTTGACTTCAAATTCTCTCTTATCACATGGATTCCTTGTCATATACTACTTCACCATACATCTTTACCAAATGTACATTGACATCAATGACATCAACCTTGACCTTGACATCAATGACATAAAACTTGACCTTGACATCAATGACAAAACTTGTCAACAAATTCTCCCTTTGTCATTGATGGAAACATATTCTTCAATTTGAGCACTTTCATCTCCCCCAATCTGATCAAAATCCCTTCTTGAACTTTTTTCCCCTTTAAAATTAATGACAAAGGGTCTTCAACAAACTACCATATATAATCACACATTATTAAAACATAGGTTATGAAGCAACATAAGAACATGTTCTATATTACTTCATGCATATCTTATTTAGATGAACTCAAATTTTAAGACCACTTCTTAATGCAAATCACACTTATAAACTTGAATAGATCCTACTCAAACCAAGCAACCATCATGATTTTGCTAATACAAGAGTGTCTTCATGAAGCCTAATGAAGTCACCTCTTTCCATAGAGTGCTAGAACTATACCAGTTTAGGAGATTCCTAGATCTCCATGTTTTCAAAATATTTAATGTCTTTCAATATCCTTTTAGGCTTTATTGGCACTATAGGCTTGATCTCTTCATCAATTATTTGATCATCAATGTGAGATGACAATAGGCATTCTTGACTTGATTCACATATAACACATGTTTTATCATATTAAATAGTCCATTTGAGCTTGTATATTGATCATGTCTCATCTTCACTATCTTTGGTTTCTATACATTTATTTGCCTTCTTCCTTGCACTATAGGGAATACAAACCTCCTATTTTGACTTGATGGCCTTTTAACTTTGTTATGATATAATCTTTCAATGTGTCCTACCATATGATAACTATAAAAAACCACCTTATACATTTGTCTTAACTGATGTAAACCATGGCTCCTTCCATAGTCCCACGATTACTCATTATTGGAGGGTCTTTTACACTCTCTTACTTTGTGACCAAACTAACTACATAAAAAATATTAACCATTGAATGAGCTAGCATACCTTATAACATTAGGTTGTTTGATAGGTATTTTCATGTTGACCTTCTTGTCTTTAATAGACTTTTCTTTGATTTGAGCTTCCACCTTTTAGTCTTCTTAGAAACCAAGACTTGTTTTGTCACTTGCAGACTTTTGATTACTCAAGATATCATCTAGATCCTCAGTTCACTTTTAAAACTTAATAAATATTTTCACCTTGATAGATGTTTGATACAAATTAGCTTTCATAGATTCTACCTCGGTTTCATACCTGGTGCACTCTTCCTCTTTAGCCTTTAGGATTGAATTGACTACCTCCATCTATGCCTCAACTTGATTGATAATCTCATCATACTCCTTGAAAGTATTACTCATCCATTCCTCAAACAAGCCAATATTTTCCTCATAGTCCTTAACTAGTGATCTTAGTTTGTGATTATTTGTCCTTTAGAACTTCAACTCTTCTATGTAATTCACCAATTCTTCCTCAAGATTCACTTCAAATTCTTATTCATCTAATTCCATATCAACCATAAACACTTTCCTACGTAAGAAAACCTCATTATCTAATTCTATGGCCATGAACAAGGTTTCATTATTTTCATGTTTAGGTTCATTACTACCACCATCACTATCAGGTTCACTTGAGTCACTTACATTAGAAGTTTTTATTTTATTTTTTTGTGTAGAAGCTTATCTTGTTCTTGAATGTTCATTTCATATCTTCATACTTTCTAAACTCCTTTTTTTAAGGATTACAAAACATATTTTCATCTCCATTATGTTCATTATCTAATTCTATGGCCATGAACAAGGTTTCATTATTTTCAAGTTTAGGTTCATTACTGCCACCATCACTATTAGATTCACTTGAGTCACTTACATTAGAAAATTTATATTCTTTTGTGTAAAATCTTATCTTGTTCTTGAATGTTCATTTCATATCTTCATACTTTATAAACTCTTTTTTTTAGGATTATAGGCTTTATTTTCATCTCCATTATGTTCATCATGTTCTTTATAATGCTCAGATTTATCCTTATTATCCAATCTTGCCACATTTGAAACATTTGAATAAAAACTTACCCTTGTACTTACTAGATCCAAACCTTAACTTTATTGAAAACAAGGTTATGAGTTGATCAACATCAATATATAAAAAAATTTCATCCTTGATATTCTTAACTTTTGAATTCTTTTAAACTTTGAAATTTGCTTCTTTCTTTGGAGGTCTTCCTTCATTAGTTATCATCTCATAGGCAATCAAGATGCCATGAAGCCCATCCATCTCTAGCCTATCCAAATCTTGCATCTCTTATACTATAACACCTTAGACTTAAACTTAGTAGTTAGTGATCTCACACTTTTTGAACAATAGTATATTTTTTCACTTCTTCTCCCAATCCTCTAATGACATTGACAACTTTATCAACCCTAAACATGTAAGATTCAATGGTTTCATTTTCATTCATCTTCAAGATTTCAAACTCTCTTCTATGGGTTTGTAACTTGGTGATCATCATCTTGGTGTATCCTTAATAAATAGTCTTAAATTTTTACCATATCCTTTTAGCTAATTCACAGTGCATCACCTTCATAATCTCTACCTTTTATAGGCCACAAAGAATAACATTTATTGTCTTGGAGTTATTTTCACTAGCTTTCTTACTAACCACATCAGTTGGTGGAATAGGAGGATCACTATAGCTATCCACAAATGATTTCAAAATATCATGATCTTGAGACATAAAATATATATTCATCTTAAAATTACAAAAATCTTAATTATATCCATTAAATAATGGAGCCTTACTGGTAGAGAAACCACCTTGAGCTTATTGACTAGCCATTCTTGTTTCTAGGATCTTCTTTTAAGATTTTAGACCTGATTAAAAGGATTAGGATCTAATAATAAATGTTTGAATCAAATTTATTAAGATGGTGGGGGTGAATAAGTCTTCAAAACTTTCTTATCAATTTCACTTAAGTAATAATCAATATATAAATCAATCAATGTATAAACAATCAACTATACAACCATGAAACAAGATTACAAAATTCAGCACATCATATATGTGGGAAAAATTCAATGGGATGAAAACCCACTAATATATATATATATATATATATATAGAGAGAGAGAGAGAGAGTATTATAAGATAAATATAAACTTTAGTGAAGCACCCACTTTACATGGAGCACCAACCCCAACTAGCTAAGCACCAACTCAACTAGGCTTTAACAACCATCCACTTGCAAGGAGGCACCAACCCCCTAAATTACTCAAAACCAATTCATCCACCTCAAAAATGTGATCACCTTTGAAAAACTTTTTTTATCTTACAATATATGATGATCTCATTATTTATCTCTTCTCTCTCTTCTATCCCTCTCAAATTGGTCTCTAGCTTTCTTCACTCAACTAACCCTCTTCTTGACTTGATTAGGTAATATGAACTTGATCCTAATGTAAATAAACTCTATAAAACCTTAATGATAGATCATATACACTCCTATTATGGTTTAAAAGACCTTATTCTACTCTGCAATATATTATTCTATTCACTTGCACTTTTTCTCTTACCTTAATAGGCTTAAAACTACCTATTATTTATACAAGTCTCTTATTCATATCCTCTTAAGTAGGCCATATAATTTATATTAAGACATATAATATACATGGATAAAACATTATTTTAGTCCATTTAGTTCTAACCTAATTAAATTAGGGCTTATCTCTTCTTTAGATCTCATCAAGACCTAATCCCATTAGAACTACATAGCACATGTTACTCTTTGATATTCTTGTAGAACATTAAAAAATTAACATGATAGGAAAATATAATATTACACATAAATATACCCCTAATAATATGATATTATCTTCATAACTCCTTGTAGCTAAAACCACTACTTGGATGACACCATTAGTACTATTCATATTAGGCCTATGCATACCCAAAAAGTCTATCTTGAACAATTGAAGCATAAACATAATTTTTTCTAAAAAAAAGGAAAAAATCACATAAATAAAATATTAATTCTATTATGGTCCTCACCATGTGATTTTTACTCAAAAAATCAGGGCAAAAGTACTCAAACTCTTCTCTACAAGTAACCCATTTAGAACTACCAACTAACCTTAAAACATAGTGATGGAAACATGAACTTATGACATATGAAAAAACAAGCTAAAGTAATTATAAATAATTAATATGAACTTGAAAAATACTTATAAAAATTTAAAATGTAAATATCATAATATATGATAGTAACTATTGGTCTTGGAGACTAGTTTGTTGTCTTTCTCTTTGATAGACCTTACTCTACCAGACAAGCCTTTTTGGATTTAGTGTTTCAACCTATTATACTAAATTAAAATATTATACAAATTATTAATGGGTCATTAAATTCCCCCTAAATAAATATGTTATTACATATTTCAACTTATGTTAAATAAAATCCAACTCATCACTTCAACTTGCTTACATAGGTCTTCTAGTTTACCTTCAAATAAAATCATGGTTATTATGAATTTCAACACCTATGTAGACACTTTTATAGAATTAAAATTGATTAAAATTATCTTATTATATCATTATTCAAATCTCAAATAAAAATATAATATGTTTCAATGACAATATTGGTCTTGCAGACCAATCTCATGAACTTGCACCTTCACTATCTATCTGTACTAGATAGGTCAACTTATGAGCAACATTTTCATCATAAACATTAACTCCAAAAATTATATTAAAAATTAATATGTATTATAGGTGTTTAAAAAATTCTTCATTTACATGGATTCATCCCTAATACATTATAATACATCCCTAATCATCTTCTCACTTCTACCTAGTTTTCTCATTGTTTGGACCATTAGGCCTTTTAGCAATAGGTCAATTACCTTAAAATTATCCCTCAACAAAGATAAAATAGGTTACCTTAAAATTATATTTTTTCACATGTCTTCCTTGTCACATACCACTTTACCATGCATCTTTAACATATGTACCTTGACATCAATGCCATTAACCTTGACCTTGACATCAATTACATCAACCTTGAACTTGACATCAATGAAAAAAATTCTTAACACAAATGTGTGGAAAATTTGGTTTAAATTTTTTATTTTAAAAAGTAATTACATGACACCTAGCATATAATTTATAGTTAATTAAGACTTGCTTGATGTATATTCAATTAGATAAGGGAAGTGCTATGTTTTATAAATTTTTTTGGCCGTCACAAAATGTCATGAGGTAATTAAAGTTGATATATAACTATTAAAGGTTATCACTCCACTAATTTATATCAAATAATAATGGATAAATATTATAAATAATGGTCATAAAAATCACTATAGAACCTTGTAGTCACTATCAACATGGCACTCATAAACCTACCTATCTACATGAAAAGAACTTGTATGAGAGAGATAAATGGGAATTTAGACACTTTCACAAGGTGATTATAAGTTATAAGATCTTGTGGATATATAATTAAATATATAGATGTCCACAGAAGGTTTTTTTATAGTCAAGTAAAACAAGAGAGTGCTCATTCCTAGACACCTACAACCAAGAGACTCTTGGTACACACAATTATGTTTGATTGAGAGAATTAAAATATTTTATATGTAAATTGAGGTTGAAGTGGATATAAGTGTATGGATTTATAAATAAGGATCCATTGGAGATAAATAATATACATTAAATTGAATCCAATTTCAACATTAAACCATATGACTATCTACAGGAAAATTCATCTTAGGTAGTTTGAAATATGTGTGATAAATTATGAAGAAGAGATAATGTGGATTGAGAGTAGTTTGGGTGGAAAGAATAATTAATTAAGAACTAATGATTCATATAAATCACTTTAAAAGTATCTTCGGTGATTTAAGATCAAAATTAAAAACTAAATTATAGGGTTGGGGAGACCTACAGGCTTAGAACCCTCAAGGGTATGTTATGGTGAATAAAATCAAACCTTGAGTAGATATGTACCAAGAATTATCATGAAAATCAAAATGAAATTTAAGGAGGCCATGAAATATCTCTCTAAAATTATTAATAGATAAATTAAACATTGGTAAATCATATTGAAGGCGTTAAATATTCAAATTGTAGGCAAAACATTATATGATCATCTACAAGCTTGTATGGTCTTAAAAGGAAAAGTGTTATTTAGTTTGAAGAGGTGTGGTCTAAACAAGGTTGAAAATGTTTCAAAGTTAAAAAATAGTTTACTAATTATATATCAAGGATATTTGAATAATTCAATATAATGTTAAAGGATCCTTAGGACTCTAAAATGCAATCTTAACACCATGTGTACCTACAACCATGGTAGTTTGGCTTAATTAGTTAACATGTCAAGCCTATATGTGATCACCTGAGGAGAGCTTGTGATAGAGGAATAAGTTGAAGTGTAACATTTTTTTAAGGTGTCATGAGATGAAATAGGTCTATGAAGACCTATTCAAGGTCCTAATGTTATCTACCTTCTCCATTCAAGGCTAAAAACTCCAAAATACTACCTACAAGTCAGCCTAACTAAACTCAAGTTTTTTCCAAGGTTAAGAAGATGGTTATGAAGAATAAAGGTGAAGTTGAAGTTTGGATGAAAAATTAATTTTATAGGAAATTTAAAATATAGGAATATGCATTACAAGTAATCATTCAAAATAAGAGAGCTCTTATGAACTCATTTATATAGTCTAATGAAGTTATAGAGGCCTATGCACCAAATGCATGAAGAAAGCTTATATGAGAGTTTATAAAATTTCAAAAGGTGATAAGAAGTTTTTATAAGTGTCATATATATATTAAAGGTATTTATTACATTCTCAATCTCATTTGAAGGCCAAAAAACCATGACATACACCTATAACCAGTCTGTACACCATGACAGTTGTTTGAATAATTGAGACACAAGAGTAGTCAAATGGTTTTATAAAACATAATAAAAGTTTAAAATTGATACAATAGAGTGATTAAAATATTAAAAATGGTGATAAATATTTTATAAGGTCTCAGTTAGAGTGGAAAACACTAAATCTAGTAGGTAGTGTCAAAATGGCCAATTTGTTTGCAAACCCTCAGTCTCAACCAATGGATGCTATATAAGTATTAAGGGAAAATATTATAATGGAAATAATTAGATAATCTAATTATGGGTGTTTGAAACCATATTTAGGTATTAAAACTTAGTTTTAAGCATCAAACTTTGTATTTTTAGGTATGTTTCTCTCTCAACCTCTCAGAATGTGGAGTTTGTTGGTCGAAGGTTAAGTTTTTATGCTCATAATTTTCATGAGGTTTTGAATGGAAGTAAATATAATAAGTTATGATATAGGGGTATACCTAATAAAACTTTTAGGCATTGGTTCTTAGGTTCTATGCTTGTAGTTTATGAATCATCATTAAGATGATGAGGCACTCACATATTACCTAAAAAGACTAGTATTGACCAATTTGAAGAAAATGATTTATAAAGCAATATTAATGGACTATAAAACCCTTGAAAAGAATGAAACGTTTTTATAACTCAAAAAGGAGTATCACCATGAGTTTTGGTTGTACTTTTAGTTGTACAAACTCTTTGAAAATAATACATTTAGAAGATTTTGAGGCAAAAAGGGGTGTTGAAATGTGTAGATGAATGCCGATCATTGGGAGAATTCATTTTGGAGGTATTATACATATTAAATATTTTAAAAATATATAATATACCATGAAAGTGATTAAAAAAAGTGATTTTTCAAGGAATTCCAAAAAAGTCTTAAAGAAGGCCTAAGTTTTTGTCCATTTCTTGGTTTGCCTACTTAAAAAAGGTTACAGAAGAAAAAAATTGGCATGGAGGATGGAATTAACATGTGTAAAGTGGATCAAATAGTTCCTATAGGTTTCACATGTATGGGATAAATTTGGAGAAAAAACTCAATTTCTAGCCTAGGAGGCCTAATTAGGCCTAATTGGAAAGAGAAATGGAAGAAAATAAGACACTTCCACTTAGAGTTGGATCCTAAAACATATCATGGAACTATAAGGGGATATTGGGTCCTGAAAAATATCTTTATTTATCCTAGTTACTCTATAAATTATTCCACATATTTAGGTTTACCTATTTTGAGGGATATAAGGAATAGAGAGAAAAGCAAGGTTTTGGTGAAAAATCACATCTTTTAGACTATTTGATGGTTCAAATTGTCTTTTTTTAGGTCTAATATGTTGTTTAGAATAAATGAATGGAGTATAAATGTGTTATTAAAAGCAAAAATAAGTTTTCTCTCTCCTAAACCTCATTACAAAAAGAGTCAAGTGGTTAAATCACCAATATAATGCATAGAAGCTCTTCAAAATGCTTATTGATGTTGATCCTTATCTCCAATACCTACTAAAATAAGAAAAGTTCATAGGTTTAATTTGAAGAAGGATTAAAATGTTGAAATGGTCTCTAACTATCCTAGGAGGACCTTCTTTCCCTCCAATGCCAAGTCAAGAGGACAAGGTCAAATCAGTTTAAGAAGTATTATAACAACCTCATTAAGATGGGAGACATCATTAAAAAGTGGAAGAAGTTATGGAATACTTTACTAAGCCTTTAAGGTCTATTTTCAAGGAGGTGACTTCTTGACCAAGATTATATGGGTAGGCCAACAAAGATATAGGAGATTGTATGGGTCAAAGTTTAGATATCAATGCTCAAGACTTATTAATCTCTCTATAAGTAAGCCTATTTTGGGCACTTGTAATCATCCTTAACCCAAGTTTTGGTAAATCCATTTACAAAAATTACACTTGTACTTACCTCTTTAAAATGAATAAAATTGAATTCATGCCTCCTCAATGATTATTACTAGTGTATGTTCATAGTTTGTAGATAAATGTTAGTGATAGTGAATGATTCCTCACATTTGTCTTATCCTCTTTACCTATTTTTAGGTGGTTAATCTTCCTTATAGGTTGTGTAGTGTGTTTGAATATCTTTTATGTATGGCAAGTGTAATCTTTCCTTAGTGTCTTTGAGAGACCTATTAACAACTACCTTATATCTTACATCAAGATAAGCTTCTATGTGAAATATTGATGTTTGAAGACTCTTTATCTGAAAGTTAAATAAGTTCCATGTTTTTATTAAACCTTCTTATTTCATACTAGACAAGTGAAGGACACATTTTGGTGTATCACCTCAGTTAGATAAGTTTTCTTTTAGTTTATCTTCCTTCCCTTTTCCTTGCAATATTGTAGTGTAGTGTAGATAGATTAAATAATACATTAAGGGGATATATATATTAAAATATAGAGATTAAATCCATATATTAAACCACCCATAACCTAGGATTATCTCCATTTTAATCTAAACTATGAAGGATTGAAACTAACTTCACAAGGGTGCAAGTCTGATAGATAATACTTTTTGGCATGCCTAGTGGGACCAAGGTCAAAAGTAGTGGAAGGGTTATTGGTATTGTTCTTATATAGATCATCCTTTTGAAGAATTAAAAAAATGAATATAAACATTAAGCTTAATTAACTAGTTTTAGCAACCTAGACAGTGGTCTGAGTAAGTTGTGTTTTTAATTCATTATCTTGATGAATTTTGATGGATGAATATGAATAAATTTGTGTCTTATAACCCATTATTAGTACCATAATGAACCATTACATATTTATTATGATCCTAATCAGCCTTACCAAGAGTCTTATTAGTCTTATGATTAGTCTTGTCAAGAGTATGATGGTTCATATTAAGTTTATAATGATCCTTATTAGACTCACTATGACCCTAACTATATGCCTTAATAGTGTTATCAATTTTGTCATGATCCTTACTATAAATAGTATGATTTTTTACACTCCTTGTTATCCATATAAATCTTATGACCAACGTTCATCTTCCCAATATGGCCATGATGATACATATGAACAACCTTGTTTTCAAGAAAAAAATGGATGAGATGGAGAGCAAGATACTAGAATGTGCAAAAAAGGTTTGTTCAAATTCTCAATATGAGGAAGTGAGTGAGATGTTTCAAACTATGTATAATGATCCATTAGAGAGGAATGAGTTGTGTAGTTTTGTATTATACAAGATAGATACTTAGGAGAGGAAGAAAAAAGATTTAGATCGGGTATGTCAAGAGCCTTCTTTTATTCCTTATCATCCTTCCTATACTTTGTATTCTCATGAAGTCATTAATCTTACTCAAGAAGAGACTTTCAAAGAAATCATAGATAATCAAGTTAATCCATGGAGTTTGAAACCATGTGCCTATTCAAGCCATTTTTTCCCCTTCTTAAGACCCTAAAGCTATTTCATTTTGGAGGTCTATCCGAGAAGGATTTTAAGATAATAAAGATGTCCTAGTTGAAAATTTTGAATATAAAATTGCATTTGTTAAGGGATATCAAGGAGGATATGAGAAGAATGATTTTTTTTTGAGAAGGATAAAACACTCACTAGATAACTAAATTTGATCTCTCTTCAAACATTCCTACAAGAATATTCAATTCTTAGGACCTCAAATTGTAAGGATGTTCCCTCAGTTTCCAAGCTTATTCATGAGCAACCTACCATGCCTAATACTCCTCTAAAATTCATGAGTGCACTCATCACCCTCCCACCATCTCCTTTCTTAAAGGGGACCCTATTATATGGAGGATAGATGAGGAAGTTGCATCTACAAGTGATGTTCTAGGAGAATGTAAGGAGGACAATTCAAGTTTGTATGAGGAAGAGATTTTAATTAATACTTCACTTGGGTTATAATTTGAAAATTAAGTTGTGACTGGTCTTGAATAGGACATCTCATCTAGACAAGGTGAGATCTTGGACATATGTGAAATTTATACAAAGGATCAAGGATGTGAGCTTGAACAAATAGTACAAGCTAAAGTCATGAATGAATTTTAGATAGTTTCAAATGAGCAAAAAGTCGATCTTAAATAGGTTGATTCCCAATCACATCATGATTTCATGTTTGACATTCTTGACAACCCTATAAATCCACTTGAGAAAGATGAAAATTCCATTCAATCTGATATCAATTAAGTTAGTCAAAGTGAGGAACTAAAATCTGATTGGAAGTTGTACATTGAGTCTCTGTAAGAGATGAAAGGCCTTTGTAAGGATACATCTCCTATTGATTATGCTTATGAGGAGTTAGATCAAGAAACACCCATTGAAGACCATGATGTAGCTTGGGTTAGATATGTAAAACTCCTTGAAGATCTTGATGAACTTACAGTAGTTGATAATAAGAATTAAGTAATTCAATATACCATTATGGCCTAAGAAGCATGCTTAGATGAAGTATCACTTGATGAGATTACATATAACAAGCAGTATGGAGTGGATCATGAAGTACAAGATGAATTTATCTTAATAGGTGACTAGTTTCTTATTAATTACTCACTTAAAGATATGCTAAGAAATTTGGTAGGAAATAAGCATGGCCTATAAAGAACCATGTACATAGGGAAGATTTCATGGTACCTGTTGAACAAATTTTGGTCCTTCAGGTTAGAATTGGGCACCCATATTTATAAAAAATTGTCTAAGTCTATATCTTTGACCAGGTCCAATACTTAGTTTTTCTTCAGAAGAAGTGTTCTTTATCAAGCCCCAACAAACTTACAACTCTGATTCTTTCAGAGGGATTATTTTGTTCTTTTTATAAGTGTTTATTCTGTTAGTTTTTTATCTTTGGGTTTTTATCTTCGTGTTTTTATTTAAGTGCTAAATTCTTTCAAATATTTTTTTTGAGACAAATTTTCCAAAGGGCAACTTACAAATTTTCTGAAGGAATTGTCTCAGACATTTTCTTTGAAACAACTTTCCCAAAGGGTATCTTTCTCACAAGAAATGGTCCACTTCAACTTTTCCAAAGGATATGTTTCAACTTTTCTGAAGGATATTTTCAAGCTAAAGGACACTTTCAACTTTTTCAAAGGATCATTTGCAAGAATGCCAAAAGGTACTTTTCAGAAAGTTTGAAGGGCATTTAAAATTTATTGAAGGGTATTTTCTTTAGAAAGTGGACACTTACAAATATTTCAAAGGGTCACTTGAATTTTTTCTAAAGGGGTACTTGCATTTTCAATGGATCATTTCATTTTTCTAGAGGACACTTTCATTTTGGTTGAAAGGTAATTTTTAGAAAGTTCAAAGGGGATTTCAACTTTCCCAAAGGGATGTTTTCAAAATATCAAAAGATTGTTTCCACAGGAGAGTGGACCATTTCAAAAATTTGAAGGGTATTTTGCTTTTATAAGAGATACTTACAATTTTTTTGAAGGGTCACTTGTAAGAAGTTGAAGGGTATGTTTCCTTTCAAAAAGGGTATTTTTCACTTTTTTGAAGGGTGATTTCAAAGAGCCAAAAAGGGCCAAATAGAAAGTCCAAAGGAATTCTTTCAAATAATTTTTTTGATGACTTTTTTTGGAAACCTTGGAAAGGTGCCAAAGTCCAATTCTTTCAGACATTTTGTCTGATATAAAGAAAACATGATTTCCTTCATATTTTTTGTCCATGGAAATTATTTAAGGCATACAGAACCAAGCAAAAATTTGAAAGAAAAATAATAAAGGAAACAAAAGACCTGAATAAATTCTTTTGGGAAAAGTGCTAAGATAAATTTTTTGAAGAAATACTCAAAAGGTGATGGCCCATAAAACATCAATTTTAGACTATGAAAACTAGTCATTGGAGTTTAAAAGAAAGGATTAGCAGGAACCTAAGGGAGAGGATAAAGGTAACAAGTGGAAATTGTAACTGAAGTTTTGGTTTAGTTGTAATAAATGTAACTAATGATTTTATTTTAGGTATAACTCAATGAAACTGACTCATTTGATGACATGGTATAACTCACCCACTTCTCTCCCATGTAAATGTAACTAATTATTTTAGGATGACACATGTCCAAGTGACCTTTGAACTTCCTTTGATTGCTCCACCTCTCAAAGGCTATATATAATCATTCTTTTGGCTTGTTTGAGATCCTCTATTGGTTATTGGGGAAACTCTGGCTAGATTTGTACTCGAAGAACTCTTGAAGAGATACACAAGTGTGATTTCCTATCATATGCTATAATATTGACTAATGATTGAATCATTTTTGGTCTATTCTAGTGAAAGATTATCTTTTATATATTATATTCTTGATGGTCTACCAATTTATAGAAAGAAGATTGTTTTAGGTCTGTGCTAGTATTCTTTTCTAAGTGTAGATATATCTTAGAAGTGATTCATGACTGTATCTTTCTTTGGATTATTCATCTCGTTCTTAAGAATCATATACCTTCTCAAATATATCATATGAAATATTGATGTAACAATGGATCTTGAGTTGTGAGTCTTGTGAAAGAAAACACATTGTTTTATCTTTAAGGTAGTGGTTTCAGTCAATTGGGATGATACCAAATAGTGGTGCATCACTGTTTATTTATTTTTAGTTATTTTCCTGAACTCTTTTCATACACACTTAATAGATTAGAAAGATTTTTAAAGGTGCATCAATGGGAGCTATCCCCTAATCTAGAGATTCATCTCAATGAAATTATCACCCATAGCAAGAGAGATGATTCCATTTTGCCACGTGGATGAGGAGAACTGAGCATCTCCTTAAGGGTGTAAATCCAAGACTCAATAGTACCATTGTTCACCTTATAAATAAAAAGATCTAAGAAATTTTGGATTTTATCTAGGAGGATCATGCTTAAAGGTTAGTTTTTATAGTAGTTTACTTATGTTTGTTATGTTCCCTAAGTGTTGTATTATCACAAGTGTGTGTGTTATTTTGTTTTGTCTTGTTGTGTGTGTTTTTATTTTTTTTGGTTGTCTTAGAGGTCAAATCAGTTTTTTATATCCAAGGTCAAGGTCTGATAATGTGTTTTTTAGAGTGTGTGAGTGAGTTTATAATTCTAAAAGAGATGCCAATTTACTGATTCATAAGCATAGAAGGCATGCTTCCCAGTTAAGTCACTAAAATGTTGATAATTGTGACCTAATAGGTAAAACTATCACCACTATAATTCAAAACTTTGCTTGTCATACTTTTATAACCTTGTTTATAGCTTTATCGTGTCTTTAGTAGTCTTTAAATGGTCTTTTTAAGGTCTTATTAGCATTGTTTAAGATAATATATTTACCAAGCCTTCCAATGTATACAAAATCAGTCTAGTGGGTATTAGGTATATGCCATGTTCTGTCAAGAGGGTACATAGTCTGTCAGGTCAAGTCTTTTCACTTGATCAATTGGTTTAAAGCTTGTTAATCTTTTTTGATGAAATTAGGGTATTTTAGCAAAGTTTAAGGTTTTTGGAGAAACCTAGGATTGCATTGTGACCAATATCAGCCTTATCAAGATGAATTTATTTCATGGATCATTAAATTTTTTTGTGAATATGTCATCTAAATTCCTAGGAGGTCTTAGACTGATATATAGTTTCTTTACATGAGATCATCTCTTTTACACTAGCTTTCTTTACACTTAGAGATTATTTTAAGGGATTTAAATATGGTAAAGGTGGAATAATCAAACCATTTCACTTTTTCAGTCTTTAAAATGAGTTTTCAATGTACTAATATTAGAAGGAATTCATAATAATGGCTTACACATTAGAATAACTCAATTTTTGATTAAAAAGGTAGTTTTATGAGTTGGTATGGACTTGAGAAGCCCATTTCTAGGTGAATATGAATTTAAGGTGTTTATTAATATTATAAAAATAATATCCATGAGTTTAAATCTCATAAAGGTCTTAAAAGTCTAAAAATTGCTTTTTCTCCTTCATTTCCCTCTTCACAAGCTCACAAAGGAAATTTTCAAATGCTCACTATAGATAGAGGAGAGAGAGTTGGGTCCTTAATATTTTTTATAGGAGTGGGTCATATTAATATTAATATTTGTGGAATTTGTTGTCATATTCATCCTATTTCCTTTATTAAGAATCATTAAGACCCTAGGATGGTCTAAAACTACCTAGAAACCCCACATGCTTGTTTTCTTCTTTGAAATGGAAGTTTGAAACAAGTTGAATGCATAAGGTAAAATTAAGGAGATGTGTAGGGTATAATAGATCATATAATAATTTTCTCCAAACCCCATTTGGAACATGTGATCCTAATTTGTCAAGAAAGCTTAAGTTTTGCATATATTACAAGATGATTGTCATTGTTTTTCATGTTTTTAGGGTATTACACATGGTTTCAATGTATATAAGATATGTTTCAATATTTTTTAATATGTATACTTCAATTAAGGCTATCCAAGCATCTGATTACCTTCTATACAAATCTTATAATGGCATTCATGCTCACCTTGAAGATTGTACATTTAAAACTACCTACATAATAAAGTGAATTTAAGAGCCTTGTTCTACATGGTTTAAATTTAAATGAGGGTCTTAAAATCATAATAAAGGTTATAAATAAATGGAATAATTTTCTTACGTTTGAATAGATCAAGCTATCTATAAAATAAGGTCTATAGAAGAAATGATTTCAAAGACCAATATTCAAAACCCTTAATACCACATGTAGGATGAAGATTAAATGTTGATGTTTTTGAGACTTTAATTTGGTATGAAAAAAATATAAGGTTATATATGAGACCTATAAAAAAATAAAAATTATTCAATTAGAGGTCTACTCTTAGAATTCTCTCATTGAATGATCATCGAATTAAGAAAAGTGAAGTCTACAAATCACCTACAGGCAGGTTAATGAGTATGGATGCATGATCATTATAGAGGTCAAAGAGGTTAAAAAGAGTCAGATTCAAGGTTTTACACAATACCAAAATCATTAAGATCTAGACAAATCTGAGAGGACTCACCATAATTAGTCTTACAAGTAAGTAAATAATTATAACACCTACAGGTTTGTTACGATGATGGTGATGGATGAACTCATGAAGTGTAAGGAGAATATAGTGTCTATACATTTTTATAATACCTATCATAGATTTTACATTATGCTAAAAAATATATGGGATAGTTCTTAAATTTTAATAGGTCTTATTAGAATTTTTATGCCTAAACTTATACATATAAACATGTGTGTACATTGTAGAGGAATATTAACCCTTGTGAATAGGATACAAGCATAAGATTTTAAATAAATTGATCGAGGATATTTTATATTGTTTATAATAACCTCAAAGGTGTTTAAATTTTGTTTTAAAGAGTGTAATTTTGTAAGTGCATCAATGACACCTAACATAGCACCTATAATCAATTAAGACTTATTTGATGTATATTTAATCAGAGAAGGGAAGTGTTCTATTCTAGAATGTTTTGTGGGCATCAAAAGATGTCATGAGGTAAGTAAGGTTGTTATAGACATCTTAAAGGTTATAAATATACTAATTTATACCAAATAATCACGGATAAATATTAAAAATAATGGTTTGAATAGTCACTATAGAACCCTACAATCATAGTCAACATGGGTCTCATAAACCTTCTTGCCTATATGAAGAGAGCTTGTGTGAGAGGGAAAAATGACAATTTATACACTTTCACAAGGTGATTAGAATTTATAAAATATTGTAGAGAGATAATTTAAGATATATATGTCCCTAGTAGGTTTTGTGATAGTCAATTACAATAAGAGAGTGCTCATCCCTAGACATCTACAACCAAGAAACTGTTGGAACACATAGTTATGTTTTCTTGAGAAAATTACAAGGTTTTATATGTAAACTTAGGTTGAATTGGATATGAGTGTATCTATTTATCAATAAGGATACATGGGAGATAAATAATAGAACTTTATTTGAATCCATTTTTAAAATTAAACCATGTGACAGTCTAAAGGCAAAATGGTCTAACTTAGGTAGTGTGAAGTATGTGTGACAACTTGTGAATTAGAGACAATGTTGACTAATAATAATGGTATAGGTATAATAAGAATGAGTTAATAAATTATGATTCATAAGATTAATTTTATAAATATATTAAGTGATTTAAGATAAAAATTAAAAACTTAATTATATGGTTGGGGAGACCTATAGGCTTAAAACCCTCAAGGGTATTCTATGGTGAATAAAATCAAACCTTGAGTAGTTAGGTACCAAGAATTGTCATGAAAATCAAAATGAAATATAAGGAGGCCACGAAATAGCTCTCTAAAATTCATTAGAGATCACTTCAACATTGGTAATTCATATTGAAGTGGTTTAATATCTAAATTATAGGCATACTACTATATGATCATATACAGGCCTGTATGGTCTTAAAAGGAAAAGTGTTATTTGGTTTGAAGAGGTGTGGTTTAATCAAGGTTGTAAAGGTTTAAAATTTAAAAATAAATTTATTAATTATATATAAATTATATTTTAATAATTTAATGTATTGTTAAAGGATCCTTAGGAATCTAAAACATAGTCTTAACACCATATGTGCACCTATAACCATGGTATTCTGGCTTAAACAGTCAACATGTCAAGCCTATATGTGATTACATGAAGATAAATTGTGATAAAGGAAGAATTTGAATTGTAAAATTTTCACAAGGTGTCATTAGGTAAAGGAGTTTTTTTCATACCTATTCAAGGTCCTAATGTTATCCACCTTCTCCATTCAAGGATAATAACTCTAAAAGACTACCTATATGTGAGCCTAAATAAACTCAAATTATCTCCAAGGTTAAGAAGATGTATATGAAGCACAATGGTGAAGTTAAATTTTTGATGAACAATTAATTAAATATGAACTTTAAATCTATACATAATTAATATAAATAATCATCTAAAATAAGAGAGCTATCATGAACTCAGTCATAAAGTCTAATGAGGTAATAGAAGCCTATACACCAAATACATGAAGAAAGCTCTGTGAAAGGGAGAAGTGAGAGTTTAAGCATTATAAAAATGTGATAATAAGTTTTTATAAGTTTAATATATACATTCAAGGTGTTTATTCCATTCCCAATCTCATTTTAAGGCCAAGAAACCATGATACACACCTATATTTGGTCTATGCACCATGTGTGTTATTTGAATAATTGAGATACAAGAGAAATAAATTGGATTTATCAAATCCAAGATGAGTTTAAAATGGGTATAAGGGAGTAAGGAACATATTAATAATGGCTAAAAAATATTTGAGAACATCTCAGTTAGAGTGGAAAACACTAAATCCAATAGCTAGGGCCAAAATGGCTAATTTGCTTACAAACCCTTAATCTCAACCAATAGATGCTACAAAAGTATTGAGGGAAAATATGATAATTAAAATCATTTGATATGGTAATTATGGGCTTTTTAGACCCTCTTGAGTAATTATCACTTAGTTTCAAGCATACAAATTTGTAGTTTTAGGTATGTTTCTCTCTCAACCTCTTAGAATGTGGAGTTTGCCAGTTAAAGGTTATGTTCTTATGATAAAAAATTTAATTATTTTTTAATGGGAAATAAATACAATATGGGATGTTATATGGGTAACCATACTACAAATTCTAGGCACTAGTTCTCAATTTAGGGGCATGTACTTTACAAATCATCATTAAGATGATGAGGCACTCATAAGTTACTAAAAAGACTAGTTTTGACCAGTTTAGAAAAATTAAATTATGAATAACTCTTAATGTAATATATGAAACTTAAAAAAAAAATAAACACATTTCTCTCTCCAAAAGGATTATCACCAGGAGTTTGGTTTTACTTGTAGATGTACTAACTCTTTGAAAACTATACTTTTACAAAATTTTGAGGCAAAAAGGGGGTGTTGAAGTGTGTAGATGAATTAAAATAATTAGGAGAGGTTATTTGGGAGGAATTATAATTTTTAAATACTAAAAACCCATATAATATACCATAAAAATGATCAAACAAACTTTATTTTTTAAGGTAGTCCAAAATAGGTTTGAAGAAGGGCTAGTTTTTTGGTCATTTCTTGGTTTGCCTACTTTCAAAAGGTTATATAAGCACAAAATTTTCATGGAAGATGGTATTATAATGGGTAATATGGATAAAATAATTCCTTTATGTTTCAAATGCATGGGATAAATCTGGATCAAAAACTTAGTTTCTAGCCCAGGAGGCCTAATTAGGCCTAATTAGAGAGATAAATAGTAGAAAAGAAGACACTTACACTTAGATTTGGATCCTAAAAATTGACATGGAGCTGTAAGTGGATAATGGGTCCTAAAAAATTTCTTCAATTCTCCTATTTACTCCTTACATTCTTCCACATTAGGAGGTTTACTTGTTTAAGGGCTCTAAGGAATATAAAGAAAAATAAGGTTTTGGTGAAAAATCACATATTTTGGACTATTTTATGGTTCCAATTATTTTTTTTTAGTATGATATGTTTTTTATAATCCATACATGGAGGATAAGTGCTTTATTTAAATCAAAACCAAGTTTCCTCTCTTCTATGCCTCTTGTAAAAGGAGTCAAGTGGCTAAATCACCAAGATAATGCATAAAATATCTTTAAAAGGCTTTATTGATGTTGATCCTTATCTCCCACACCTAAAAAATCAATAAAAAGTCATATGTTTGATTTCAATAAGGATTCAAAGGATGAAAATGTCTCTAACTCTATTACAAGGACCTTCTTTCCCTTTAATGCCAAGTCAAGAGGACATAGTCAAAGTAATTTAAGAATTTTTATAGAATCCTCATTAAGATAGGAAACATCATGAAAAAATGGAGGAAGTTGATGTAATACTTTACTAAGTATTTAATGACTATTTTCAAGGAGGTGACATCTTCATTAAGAATATAAGGGTAGGCCAGCAAAGATATAGGAGATTGTATGTGTCAAAGTTTAGATATCAATGCTGAAGACCTCTTAAAGCCTTCAAGACAAGTCCTTATCTACCCATATGCCATTTTAAAGGAGGAAATAAATATAAAATTAAGAAACTACTACATGGGATTTGAGGGAAGACTAAGTAGATGACACATTTCCTAGTTTTGGGCTACCTCATCTCTCTCTCTCTCTCTCTCTCTCTCTCTCTCTCTCTCTCTCTCTCTCTCTCTCTCTCTCTCTCTCTCTCTCTCTCTCTCTCTCTCTCTCTCTCTCCCTCCTCCTCTCTCATTCTCTTTATAAGTAAGCCTATTTTGGGCATTTAAAGTCATCCTTTACATGAGTTATGGTAGATCCCTACTCAAAAAACTTGTACTTGCCTCTTTAGAATGAATAATAATGAATTCATGCCTCATAAATTCTTTCACTAATGTATATTCATGTTTTCTAGATGAATTTTAGTGATAGTGAATGCTTCCTCAAATTTATCCTCTCTTATTTATCTATTTCAAGGTGGTTAATCTTCCTTGTAGGTTGCATAGTTTGTTTTAATATCTTGTATGTATGGAAAGTTTAATATTTACTTAGTTTTTTTGAGAGACCTATTGATTAGATACCTTATATCATGCATCAATCTAATCATTTGTGTAAAATATTAATGTTTGGAGACTCTTCACTTGAAAAGTGCAATCAGGTCCATATTTTTATTCATCCTTCTTAGTGCATACTAGACAAGTAAAGGACACATTTTGGTGTATCACCTCAGTTAGATAGGTTTTCTTTCAGTTTATATTCCTTCCCTTTTCCTTGTAAGCTAGTATTTTAGTGTAGAAAGCTTAACTAATACACCAAGGAGACAAATCCCTTAAAATCTAGAGATTCAATCCATCTATTAGGCCACCCACAACCTAATATTGTATCCATGTTTCTCCAAACTATGAAGGCTTGAAAATACCTTCACAAGGGTATAAGTCTACCTTTACATTTATATCACTTTTTAAATATACTACTGAGCACCATTAATGTCTTTTTTGAGAGTATAATATACAAAAAAATCATTACAATTTAATTGTTCTGATTTATGTATATGATTCATATTGATTAGTTTTTATTGTAATATTCACATGATTATGGATCAATATATTTACTTATTAGATATAGTTTTTTAGGAGTTTTTTTATAATGAATATGTCCAAAACATTTCAAACCATAGGGATATACAAATACATTTTTGGAACATGTTTACTAATTTTAAGAACCTTTCCATAGTCATGCCATATGATTTTGGTTTTGTTGTTGTCATGCCATTTGGTTTTGGTCTTGTTGTTATCATTCAATATCTCAAATCTCTTTTTTATTTTCTAAAGTTTTTTGCACTATTTTAGAATATTATTTTCTACATTTTTAGTAATATTTTAGTACCTAGGTGATTCAAGAACATGATTTTATCTAATAATTTCTCTTATCAATTCAATTTCAATGAATTATCATTCATCTTCCTTATTTTCCATTGTAAATCTAAATATTGATTTATTATGTTCATTGTAATTAGTGCATTTAAGCTTGATTTATATTTGTGCCATCTCTTATGAACCTAATAGTATAAAAGATAATATAATAATTTTTTTTACCAATATGCACTAAATGGAAAGAGAATAATAATACTATACTAAAAATTATATAATCTCACTACAAGTATCATGGGCCTCTTTGAGGGGGAAATCTCCTTTGAGAAAAAATCAATAAAAAATATTCTATATTTATCATTTATTCTTATACAATCCCTCTATTTAATATATTATACTCAAGATAAATACTACCTCCCATACATGTGGGATAATTAAAAATTAAAAATGGGGTGAATTACTAGGCATGTGCATAATATATTTTATTAATAACACCTAATAAAAACTATAATATTTAGGATGAAGGGTATTAATGTGTTCTATTAGTTAAAAAAATATTTGTCCTCAAAACTTGAGATGAGGAAACTACTAATATAAATATAGTATGGGTTCCCATGTTATGTCTTATGGTTATATGTCATGCCACTATATCAAACCTTCAATAATAATATGATTATAGAGCTAGAGTGATCTCTTTTCAAGTATGGATTTAGGTTCCAAGAGGATATAGGATTCACTCTCAATCTCTAAGAGTGAATTTGGGTCCAAACATGATGATTATAATTTATTAAAACATGATACATGAAAAAATGGATGGATCTTGTAGGAGGATGGAATCTCAAATCTGTATGCTACAATACCAACCTTGAAAATCAATTTATAAGGACCATAAAACTCAGGTGTAAGTTTTTTATATCCTTTCAACTTCAAATAGGATTCATTATAAATTTGGATCCAGAGAAAAACCATGTCACCAATAGTAAAATCATGTTCTAAGTGTGATCAATTTATTTCTTCATGTGTTTCTATTCTAGATTGAAGTTATCTTTGAGAGTTTGTGGGATAATTACATGTGTCTGGAATGTGTCATCGAATTATTGTACCTTAGAGTTACATATAAGGTATGTTTGAAGATAACGTGGTGTTTAATTATAAATAACATAATATGGGGTCATCTTTGTGTAAGTATGGTAAATAGAGTTATATGAACATTAAACAAATGGTAACCATTTGACCTAGTAAGTTTTTTAATCAAAGGAAAAATAATGTAAATAATTATCAAAGAATTTATTGAAAATTTTTGTTTTATAATTGGTTTGTCTATGGTGGAACAATTTGATATTATGTTGGGTGCCATAACAATGAAAAATTTACTTCTAGAAGTGACTAGTAAAATTTGAACATGGTCACACACAATTAAAGTAGGTAGTCCATAGAGACTATTGATCTGATTGATAAAATTTTGAGGAACAATAGAGGTATTAAAAGAATGACTAAGGTTGAAAATTTACATAATTATAGAGTTGATCCTTTAATATGAGAATCACTAATTTATTTCCTAAATTGGGTAGTCTATTAAAACATTCCATGCGAATATCCAACCATACCTAGGAAGGGATAGATAAGGGTTGAAACATGCTTGAAGTAGAAATATTTAACTTTGTTGCATTAATACATTTTAAATTATACTAAAAACTATTTTATGTCTTGTTTAATTCCTTCTTATAAAATATTTTATCAGTTCCTTTCATAGGTTTTTAAAAAATCTAAATGGCTTGCTCATGGAGAGATATGTAGCTCAAATTTAATTTATATTACATTTTTTATTGTGGTGTCATTACAAAACATCCATTATTCCCTAAAAGTAGACATCCTAAGAGTAATTTCATCAAATGGTTGGGTTGGTGGTCACTTACTAAATGGATTACTATATTTGGGTGGCATGGGATCATTATAATTATGTTTGATGCACCCAATATTACATGGGGAAGCATAGGGCATAGAAGGTTATATGTCCTTAATAATTTTAAGACAACAAATTTGTGATAAAATTATCTTTACCCTTATCATAGGTAATATCATATTTATATAACATTAATTTGGTTACCCATTAGTATTTCTTAGGCAAAGATATTATTTTATTCAAAAATTACTTGAGGCTATGGTGATCAGTTTTAATGCACAAATATCTCCCTATCAAATATGGGCATCACTTAATGATAAAATTAAGTATAACTATCATATCTTTCTCATAGTGGAATTCAAAAATTTCTTCCTTTTAAGAGAATTTATACTAAATGTGAAAGGATGACCCTAATGAATTATAATAATTCCAATTTCAGTTCCAAAGGCACCAATTTCAATGAAAAATGGTTTAGAGAAGTTGGTCATATCGATAATAAGTGTATTGAAAATTTCATGCTTTAGTTGTTTGAACATTATGTCCAACATACTTAATTTAATTTTGGACAAAAAACATGCTTGGACAATTTGACACATAAATGGTTATAAAAAAATATTTGGAATGTATGTTCCAAATGTATTAAATGTGTATGCACATGCTATGAAGACCTATAACTATCTTATATATTTCAATAGACTAAGACTCAAATAAGGTAAATAAAATAGAACCTATGATACTTGTATGATTAGGTTAGGACCAATAAATCTTTTAAATATCGCAAATGGTAACATAAAACTCAAATATCAAGTGGAAAGGGTTCTAAATCCTAAGCCTATGATACAATGATGTATATCTCACTAGATATTGGCAAAGGTAAATATTTGTAAACTATAGATATAAATATGAAAGTTAATTAAATGGTTGTAAATGGGTATATAATAAAATAAAGGATGTATTAAACTATTTTTAAATGGCTAAATTGGAATGATTGATAAAATATGGTCTATAAGATATAAAGTGATTTATGGCAAGTCTAAGAAATCCTATATCTACACCAACTTATTTGATATAGAGAGAGCATAAAAAAGGATTTATATAGATTAATTCATAATTAAAAAGGAAAAATATAAGATAATAAGTAAATAAAGGAAAGAGTTTAGGGATATAAATACTTACCTTGGGGTGGGTTTAATGATTCTTCAATCTCCCCATTTTCTCAAGTGGTGTTTTACAATAGAATATTGTAGGTTAAGGTCCTAAAATGGTTATATGAAGACCTATATATTTTCAATTAACAAATCCCAATATCTCCTATTGATATTAAATAATACCATAATACAAGACTTCTCAAGATAAGGTTTTAATCCACTAAATCTCCCAATACTTACTTAGGGCAAAAATGTGAGCATAAGTAGAGTGAATGAGTGTGATATGGTATGATATAAATGAAATGTGACCCATATACATAGTTTTCTAATACCCTAAAATATAATTTGATAGTATATTCCTATTTTATATAATTGTAATATGTCTGTTAACATATTATGATATTATCTAGGTCAAAATAGTAGAAGTGTTAGAAAACACACTCAAAATTATGTTGGGTTGGGTGACATAGCGCATGAAAAAAAAAGTTACAAAATAGATTATATCAACCAAGATGAAACCATAACATATAAGTAGAATAGAAAAAATATATATGAATAATATAGAAGGATATATGGATAGTAGTAATGGTGTAACTAGGATTTAATAGAAACATCTCTAGTAACGCACCATGAGCCTTTCCTACCCCATTCCCTATACTCTATATAAGGCATGTAATTAGGTATATTAATTCATCATCAAGTTTATACAATATAAATAATAAGTAAATTATAAATTAAAGAATATTATGTGTAGACATATGCTCCTCTTAAAGCTCATCACATATCACAATAGTGTAACAAAGGATGGTGATCTGGGAAAGAAACATAAAAACACTAAGGAGAATAAGTGAAATTAAATAATAAAATAAAAATTAATAAATGAATATATTAAATTATCATATACATACCTTGAATTACATTTTTCATTTATTATCTACCTATTTATCATTATCTTGATCATAGAGGGCATACAAACTACATTTGAGAAACCCTAGGGATACAAGGATAAAAAGGGATATAAATAGAGTAAATACAAGATGGTAAAATAAATGGATGTAAATGAATAAATATTAGGGTTGATTAAATCAATTGTAAAATTTGTCAGGTTGAGATCACTAAGCCTAGGTTAGAACCAAACATCTAATAAAGTAGATAAAAATAAATAAAAATGATAAATTGAAAATCCAAGGCTACTTAGGACTAGAATACCTAAAAACTCACCAAACTAAGATAATTAAAAATTTAAATATAACTAAGCAAACATATAATTAATTTATGATAAATTAATCATCAATGCAATAGTAATAATAAACCATACTCAAACTAAAGATGAAAACATGAAATGGAAAAATGGGACCAAATAGCCCACAAAAAGGAGAAAAAAACCTCAGGGTCCTAACAATAACTAAGATAAATCCTAAATATATAGGGCAATAACCAATGGATAATATGTTGGAGATTAGTATTTACATTGGGTAAATTAGTTGTTAGGAAATTTACCCTATGGTAAATAATATTTACTGTTGTGTAATTGTAATTATTTACCATTTGGTTAATACAGTTATTATTTGTTATGTATATAGGTTAGTGGTTAGTTTTTTCTACCCTTAACTATTATCGGGTTATTTGTTATTGTAGTTTCCTATTTGATAGGAAGTTAGTTTTCTATTAAAATTGATATATGCTTTCCAATGTATTGTTCTAAGCAATGGAGAAAAGAGTGTGATTTTTATGTGTTAAAATTCTACAAATATGGGATAAACTCATTATAATATTCCAATAACTCAAATATGTAGCTTATATTCCAAAGACAAAATCTAAATTTCCATATTACTACCTTGTCTAAAAGAAATGGAGAATAGAAAGTAAATAAGATGGGAAATATTTATGAACAAACCTACCTATCAAGAGGGAAAATGGAGGGAGATAAAAGAAAATGTGTCACCAAGGTGAAAACATGGTCTTTACTAGAAATAATACACTCACATCAATTTGGAAAGACTAATAATTTTCAACATCAACAGCCCTTGAGATCCCTACCTAACAATATAAGTTTGGGGTAAATATTAAATAGTAAATATAATCCCATGAAGGAGAACATGAATGAAAATAAAATTATCCTACCTTCCTAAATCAAGTTCCCTACTACATAGAGATGACATCATATTATGAATATTGGGTAATTTTGTGAGAAAGTAGGTGGCACTATAATGTAGGAAGATGATGATAAAATGAGACCACATATCCTAATATATTGGCCTAAGACACCCTGATAGACCTTGGATTTATCATGGGGATAATTTTAGAGCTTGGATTCAAATAGAATAGAATATGTGTATAAAATACCTATATTTTAGTGTCATGTGACTTTTAATACATAATTTATCTTCTTAAAATTACATTATCTTATGATATGAATTTTAAATTTTTTGGTTTTTTATATTTTCCTTCTCCATATGGAGTTGAAAAATCCAACCATGGGTGATAAATATGATTATCATAAGAGATGTTAAACATGGTATCTTTAGAGGAAAATTTAAAGACCATGGTATCTAAATACTCTTAGACTTTCTCCTTACAAAAGAGTGCAATCTCAAAATCAACCTTAGTGAGCTCAAAAGGAAATGAAAGATAGGGAATGATCATAGAATGATTAGGTTTCCCAAATTGAAAAAAAATGTGTAAAGGAAGATGGTAAAATGATAGGCAGGTATTATTCATGATCATATGAAAGGGAAAAATGAAAACAAGGATAGGAATATACACTACTATACTTATACCACTAGAGAATATGATTGATTCTATGTTATAAAATATTACTCTTGATTGTAGTTTTATCTTTTTAAGAAGACACGAAACTAAGTATGGGATAAAAATAAAAAATGATGGGCACATATGAGAAGGGATTGGATGATTACATAGGTATTACTAATCAAATCACAAACTAAAAATTTAAAAGGTATGAAAATGATAGAAGACCTATGAAATTTTTTTAAGTAATAGGGTTAATGTGAGAGTAACCCATAGGTGTGCATATAAATTAAATTTATACTATAATAATATAATTAAAGTAGAAACTAAAATATCCATTAACTCAATGGAATATAAAAATAAATACGAACATGTGTAATCACTTAAAAATGACATTTGAGTGATAAGAGTGCTACTTGAGACCACCCATCCCTAGCTTAGATATAGACCTATATTAGGTCATATTTGCACACTTATCTAGCATTTGTGTTAGCCACATAAATCCATAGACATCCCTAAAGTAATCCTAGACCCTCATTTTGACATCCTACCCCTTTATGTCTCAAGTTATACCACCTAAACACTAGCACCATAATAGGGATAGTAGTGCCACATGGTGTTAGTGTCCCAATTTTGACACTATTGTCATTTCCATCCTTTTTTCCACCAATAGATATCTTTTCAAATATAAGACCACCTAGGGTCAGTTGATACCTCTTTTAACACCTGAGCAAGCACTAAAACAACATATATACATGAATTTTATCCCTCTAACCACTACATGGAAACTAAATTCAAATTACACATATAAACTTAGAATAAATCATTCAAAATCAAGGTTATCAATCCCAATTCTGACCAAATTCTGCATACAACCATCTACAACATTCCTAAACTTAGTTTACTCAAATTTAGTCTCAGGCACATTTAAATAACTCAAGTCAACAATCATACTAGCTTCACTTACACTTGCACCAAAACTTAGGTGGGGAGAACTACATTAGGATTAATCCCTCTTTAGAGTATTGGTATGTAGGAAAATTTCATCACAATGGGTTTTTGAGGATGTCTAACTTACTCCACTAAAAACACACTTATTTATTGTATAAACTAAATTCCCTAAAAACATCAAGGATTAGGGATTGCTCAAAAAATCAATCAAAATAGGTCATATACATAGATCTAGAACTCTTGTGCATAGGAATAGGCTTGACAAACCTATACATAGGTCCATCTAGAAGCTCAAAATAGTTTTATAAAGAGTACATCAGTACTAAAATAGGGACACTAACACCACATGGTGGTACTATATAATTAGGGTGATACTACCCATGAGGCGTTTTGACACCTTAATCCTATTTGTGACACTTAGATCAACCTTTAACTTATTTTTTTTCTATCTTAGTCATTTTCCATCTAAGCTCTCATTTACATTATTTATTGTTATTTTTATAAAGGCTAAATTATGTCAATTCTATGCCAATCAGTGGCTACATTTATTGCTTATTTCTACCTAATTTATCATACTCAACTCCTTAAAAAACATAGGATTTTCATTCATATAAGTCCTAAAAGTTAAAACATTTGGTGAAACTAATTTACTTCAAATATTTCATAGACCCTAACCCTAGATAACCCTATGGTTTATGTTTACAAGCTTCTAAGACCCACACTCAAATTTAAAATCCCTATATTTTCTAATTTATATTTCATATAATCATGATAATATTGACAGTTCAAGTGTATCACTTTTTAATATAAAGTTTAATAGTTTCCTTTGCATGCTCATTTTCTTTCATTTGGAATGAATTCAAATATGACATAAACATATATGTACATGATGATTTAAACCAATTCAAATATATGCCATATTTCATAGCATGTTATCTTTCTCTTAAGTGGAATTCCATTAACAAGCAAACCCTTAGACACAAAAGATTTAGTATATAAGCTGAAAACTATGTTTCAAGTTTCAATGTCATATCTTATGAATAAGAAATAATCTCATTTTCCTCCTAATCTCCATGAGGGTGAGAGCTTCTTTCCCTCTAACTAGGTCCATGCTATCAATCCTCCATGAGATGAAACAACCTATACTATTATTACTAATGTCCATACTTGGCCTATCTACACCTCTCCCATATATGATGTGTGCTTACATGTTAAATAAAAAAAACTAGAGTTTCCACTTGTGAGACTCTAAGGGATCAAATTATAAATATGAACAACAAGTTAATATCAGAATTATAAAATATAGATCAATTATTAAGTGAAAAGGTCACATTATTGGTAAATCATGTTACATGTATAAATTCTTCATAATATGCTAGTATTCATCATGTATATACATCTACACATATCAAAGTGGTGGCTCTTTCATATCCAAATCATAAAGTATAGCACAATGTATATATTATTAATGATTCAAAAAGCTTACAAGGGTCCAATAAGAGTTCATGTGAGGTGCTAAAGAAAATGATTAAATCTAAGTTGATCAACCTACATCCTCTACACTTAGTGAAGAGATCTATATATCATTGTGAATATCATAAAATGCATGGGTACCACATCGATTCATGTTTATAATTGAAAAGGAAAATATGAAATACAATGGAACATGTACAAATTCAAAAAGGTTAAAATTCATAAATAGTACAAAAATGGTTATCAAAGCATAACTTAGAACAATAAAAGGTTTACAAAGCACAATCAAAGTAAGAAACAATATTAAAAAATTAGGTAAAGCAAGTAAAATATGAAAATCTACCTCTCCAAAATGAGGGTCAAATTTTAAATTAGTATGATATTGGTTAAAAATATCTACAATAATTATCACAATTAAGATTTGGGGAAGCAAACCCAAGGCATAACTACTTCTATTTTGACAGTTGATAATTGCTCAACAAATTTTGGGATTTATTAAACATCCTTAGACAAATCATTCATAGATATAATTTATTAAGGAAAAAAGTACAAATACATAGGAAATGTAATAAAAAGAACAATAAATTTAGGTTCAAAGTCAAAATCATTCTAATCCAAATAAGCATTCTCACAAGATACTTTCTAATAAAAGAGCCTCTAAAGTACCATATGCCTAAAATAAGCTTAATTTCAAAGGGTATAATCAAAATCAGTATTGCAAAGAAAAATTCAAAAAGGTCGAATCCATATTGTGAGGTAATTTCCTATATTCATCTAGATATAAAAGAAGTCAACACTAGTATTATGATTATTATGATACTGATGATGAACAATAATCAAACTCACACTACAACACCATTCAACTACAACATATAAATCACACTACATGAGATATTACCATTCCTATTTTTTATGCAAGTCACATTGTTAATGAGTCTCCCATGTGACTCTTTGGTTAGTGTGTTTCTCCCTTCTTGTACATAGTCTCATTCTCTCTTACTCCTTGTACATAGTTTCATTTTCATGTTGTTTATACATATATTATATCCAAAAAAATTATTTTTTGTTATTATAATATGTCAAAACATAGAAAAATTCAAATATTTTCTTAGAAAATACAAAACTATATACTATATGCATTTCCATGTTTACACTTATATTTTTTATATACTACATATGCTAGATATCTTAGTATAGTAAATTTTGTCATGCATACATGTTTCACTTATTTTTGTCCAGTGCTTGTATATTGATGCATAACTCAAGTCCACTACATTGATTTATATTTGCTATTATCTACCCACTCGAGGCCTACACATAGATATTTGGGTTCTTCATGACACATTCACCCATTTTGGGGTACCTTATACATAGTTTCAATTACCAAGTTACATATTTCTAAACTCTACATCATAGATTTAGCATTTTTATATCTTGATATTGATCATGATACACCTACTCAGATTTTTTGTCAATTAATACTACTTTAGACTCATATTATATATATCTTATCTCTTACATAGATTTATATTACATGTGCATGCATAATTTTATTTATAGTTTTTTCTAGTTTATACTTGATTGTGTCTCTATGCTTATTATATTTAAGGGAAATTAAATATGGTATTTCTCTATGGCTCGAAACCACTTGTTTTTACTATATGTATGCTTTGGACATGTGTCTATGTCATTGTGTGTTCTTTCTTGATTGTGTATGTAGATATTTGAACATGTCCTTCCATGTGGTTCTAAGACAACTTGGTTTTTGTTTGTGTAAATGGACATTTGAACATGTCCTTGTATCTCTTGCTTTCTTAGATTTTGTGATATATGCCCATGTCCCTTGTACTATGTCCACTTGTCCTAATTTGTGTGCCTCATGTGTGTTGTATTTATATTTTCTTATATGCATTATGGCCATGAAACTTGTCTCTTGATTATTACACACTCTAATTTTAGATGCCATAAGGGACCTCATGTATCTCCTCTTCCTAATTGGGTGTAGTGATGGACATCATTCACTATACCCTTAGGTAGCTACTTAGTTATTACTAAGATGTTGTGTTCACATACATTATTATATCTATCTTTTTAGCCTTCTGAATGTTAAACCTAACATATATTATACATTACAAAATTATGTTCAAATTATCTTACTTTCTGATGTTATGTATGAACATTATATTGGTTTATTATGAAGCTATCATATATTATCTAGCTAACACACATTCTATAGAGGTTCTTTTTAAGAAATTTTTTTCATAAGTTCAACAACTCCCCTCAAAAGAGGGACCATTCATAGGGATTAATCATAGAGATCAACCTATAAGAATGCATTAAGTGTATAATTTTTATCACATAGGATTAGCACATAGAAATCAAACTTAAGATAACATAGTGGGAAATAGTGACACAAAGATTAGTTATAGTTGTATAGAAATTAGAAAAATTAGACATTAGCACCCAAACTGGGACACTAGTGCAAAATCATGCTAATATCCAAGATATGGTGCTACTATCCAATATCCTAAGTTTTAAAAAAAATGGCTAGAAAAGTATAGTAGGTACAGTCTAAGTTTATAGGTTCAATTACAATTTACCAATTTTAACTTAGCTTAGCTCAAATTCATACTAGTTTGCATATATTGGGGCATCATGCATGTCATGATCATTCCCATTTTTAGTTTAGATACTTAGATATTATTCCAACTTAGTCTAGAATCCATATCCTCAGATATCAAATTTAGGGGCATGTGTGTGGAACATTGTTACATATGCTCACTTATACATCGGTTGATCAAATGGAATGACAAACTCCATGTCATTATATACATTATACACATAAGATACCATGTTCTAGGTTACACACCATATTCATGCCTTAATCCATCTATAGTTTTTATAATTCTTGAGTGGCATAGATCCACTTAATATACCTGAGTGGTTGAAGAACCAATATTGCCAATTAGATATCTCTAGTTAGATATCTCCAATTAGAAATTTCTAGTTACATCATATAGTTTCAGTCTCAAATGCATTTAATACACATGGGTAGGCAATGATGTATTCATATTTTACTTGAGTTCTTGAGGTACATATATGAGAGGGTTGGACACACCACTTATTTGATCCAAGTTATTCATAGGTTATGATACACAAATTAGGGGTGGGTAGTGATGGAGTCAAAAATGGACTGAGTTCTTGAGCCATCCACACATGGGGAATGAACAAGCCATCAAATCATTCCAAACTATTTACTTATTGATCATTATATAAATGTACACACATAGGTTGTCACCATTTTTATGTATTGGTTCATGTACCTAATGAGGTGTATTTATTCTTTTCCTCTTTCTTATCTCTTTACTAATTTTTGTCTTTGATTTTGATGTCTCTTATGTAGGGACTGATCAAAGTACTTTTCACTTTTATAACATGTAATGGATATTGTTACATATACTCATATTTAGATTCATGTGATTCACCTCTTAGGTAAGTTCAGATATGCTTATATTTCCTTTATCCTAGTCATTTTGTTTTGATACATTTATAAAATAAGGGGAAAAATGTAATCACATAAAAAAGACACTTGAGTGCTAAGAGTGATACTTGAGACCACCCATCCCTAAGTTATCCCTAGACCAATCTTAGGGCCTATTTTCACACTTATCCAACCTTTATGTGGGCCACATGCATCCCTAGACATCCCTAAAGTAGTCTTAGACCCTCATTTTGACATCATGAACCTCTTACCATAGGTTCTACCACTTGGACACTATCACCATAATAGGGACAGTAATGCCACATGGTGTTAGTTTCATAATTTTGGTGATATTATCTTTTCCCTCATTTTCCACCAACAAATATCTTTTCAAGTATAAGACAACCTAGGTTCAACCTAGACCTATTTTAACACCCACATAAGAACCAAAATAATATATATACATGGCCTTTATCCCTCTAAGCACTAGATGGAAATCAGATGCAAATTACATGTACAAACTCATTACCAATTATGCACAATCAAGGTTATCAATCCTTATTTTACCCTACTTATGTATATAACTATGTACAACATTCTTAAACTTAGATTACTTATATTTATAGTCTCAGTCACATTCAAAGCACTCAATTCAATATTCATACTAGATTCACTTTAACCTTCACTAGAACTTAGGTATGGAAAACTACATTGGGCTTAATCCCTCTTTAGAGTATTGATATGTAGGTAATTATCATCATAATGGGGTGTTGAGGGTGTCCAACCTACCCCACTGACAACATACTTTATTTCTTGTATTGACTAGATGCCCTAACAACATGGAGGATATGGCTTTCTCATAAAATTAGTCAAAATATGTCATATATATAGATCCAAAACTCATGCACATTGGAACAAGCTTGAAAGGGCCAAACATAGGCACATGTAGAAGCTCTGAATAATTCTTCATATAGAACACTACCACCAAAATAGGGACACTAACACCACATTTCACTACTATGCAATTAGGGTGATACTATCCAAGAGGGATTTTGACACCTATATCCTATTTGTGATACTTAGACCAACCTATGCCTCAATTTTTATCCTATAGATCATCCATCTCAATCAGTTTCTAGCTAAGTTCTCCTTTACATTATTTATTTATATTTTTAGAAAGGTCAAATTAAGTAAATTTTATTATATATCAATGGTCTTATTTATTGCATATTTCTACCCTAATTTACTATACTTAGCTCTTTAAAAACATAAAATTTAAATTTATTTAAATCATAAAATGTTAAACCAACATGCAAGTGAAATGTCCAAGAAAGACATGGTAGTGGTGTTACTAAAGATGCTATAAAAACCTATAATGAGGTCTATAAAAAGTATTGATAGAATAAATCATCCCAAAATAGGGGAAGAAAAAATATACCAAATAATCAAAAAGAAACTAAGGTTTACTAAAATATTATATAAAATGATTTAAACTCTATAAATAATCCCAAAGGTGTTAACTAAGATCCACAAGGAAAACTAAGACCAATTACAAGGTAGTAAAAATACTAAAAATAAATTCAAAAGTGTTACCTAAGATCTATAATGGAAAATAAGACCAACTCTAAAAATGATATAAATATTTAAAATAAACCCATTGGTGTTACCTAAGGTCCATAAGGGAAATTAAGGATAATTGTAAATTTATCATAAACCTATGAAAATAAAATAAAATGCAATAAAAAAAGAAACATGAGATAAAATAACAAACAATCTCTATGCTAATGATTATATCAAATAAGATCATGTGAAATGTAAGTGTATTTATCTTAGGAAGTTTATTGACGATGAATTTATTTTTTGACATATGTGAAAGGTTCTTGATTTCTACCCCATGGTAAGGAATAGAGATCAAGAAATCAATATAATGAGGATTGCAATTATAAAATTCCCCAAAATCATGAAGAAGGTTTACAATGGTATCACAAGATGCCCTAAACACTGAAATAAGAAAAGGGTGGGAAACATAAGGTGACTCAATATGTGCAGTAATGAAAATATGGGCATCACAATATGCCCCAACATGTGCTGGGTGATGATGATATGCATCAAAAGATACCCCAACTTATGGGATGTATGTGGATTGGAGTTAACCTCAAGATCAACAAGCATAGTAATGATGTCAAAATTTATGTAAATTTATGTTACAATAGGGAATGTGAAATATAAACCAATGTTAGGATCTTTGGGAGGTGATATCAAGTTTTTATGTATTTTATTAGACAAGCCAATATAGTCTGATGAAATAGGACTAAAATGAAATGTATTGTTCAAGTTGACATATTCTAGTGGAATATGACCAAAATAAAATATATTTACTAGGTTTATAACATCTAGTGAAATGGGAGTAATATGAAATATATAATCCAAGTCAATATAGTCTATTGAATTATGACTAAAATGAATTGTATTGGCTTGGTCAATATAGTCTAATAAAATATGATTAAAATAAATTATATCAACCATGTCAATATAGTATAGTAATGGAAATGGAACTATGTCATCAATATTTAATGGTTGTCAACCAATAGTTGGATCAAAGAGGAATAACAATATTTTCACATTCTATGTAATGGTTGGTGTAGTCAGTTGAAATATAAAGAACTGTATTGACACATTTTGGGCAATGGTTAGTGTAGTTAGATGAAAGTAGTTACAATTGAATAGTATTGGGTTGGTAGATATAGTTGGAAATAAGTTATTTAAGAGTTGATTTTTTTAGATAGAATGGGGTTAAATATTGTGTAGGATATATTTGACTTTTCATATAGGGTTGAGGATCAAAATCATATATAATGTGTATTATGGTAGGAATTTGAATTAAGAATTCTTAATAAGCTGACAAGTTGAAAAAAATTGGTTGAATGTGAGCTAAGGTTTGATTAATTATCTTTATAATTCCTTTCAGGGGTGGGGTATTAAGTGGATATACATAAATAAAACCATGATCATCATTTATTTATTTGTAGTTGGGAGTGTTAAATATGGGAATATCATTAGATGGATTTTCATCCATGTCATAAATGTCATTGATGGGAAAATTTGATTTTATGTTAGGGTTTTTGACTCCATCATAATCATCATCATATATGTGAAAATAATGGTATTGATTTAAACCATGTGATAAGTGGTGAACATGGGATTATTAGGGTATTCATAAATTAGAAGACCATACTAACAATATCTTATTTGACTATAAGTGTCATCATTTGAGTATTCACTGTGGAAATTTGGACCATTAGAGTCATAAATGGGATTACCATCATGGTGATCTATATAAATGTTCTTAGTGTCAAAATAAATATCATTAGGATAATTATAAATGTGAGGACCATATTGATAATCTTCAGTTTCATTATATGTATCATCATAATTTGCAAGATCATCATTGGGATCCTTGACCATGAGAAAAGGTGTATTATAGTTGCACCATGAGGATTTTAATTCAATTGTGGTAATAACTAGAAGAAACTAATTATCCATTTAAAATAAAAATGTGTTTAAAATAATAAAAATTATTCTAAGAGGATACATCATGATGAATAAAAGTGAAAGTTAGATGTGAAGAAAAAAGTCAATCAAAAGATACATATTATATTAGGTAGGCTAGTACACTTTATTATAAAGGTGGTATTAGTAGAGGGTAGATAAATATAATGTATCAATATATTCAATATAGTATGATGAAAAAATGAATTTTATTTGGTTGGTCAATGGAATTGGAAGGAAAAATTAGAACCATACCAGGCTAGCTAATCTAGTTGGTGAAAAACACAAAATTTTATTGGGATGGTCAGTAAAGTTGGGATAAGACATAAATTAAATGGGGATAGATAGTTTAGTTGGGATAAGGCACAAAAATATGCTAGGATGGTTGATGTAGTTGTAAGAAGATAAAAAACTATATTTTTTTGGTTGATACAATTCGTAGAAGAAACAAATTTTACTAGGTTTGTCAATACAATTTTTAAAATAATAAAATTATATTAGGTTAGCCAATACATTCACACTAAAAATATATGATGGTTTTAAATATGTCACTAATAATATAGATGTAAAAACTTAAAAATCATCAACTTATAATGTTGTATAAGATTCATGTCGGGTTCACTAGAATGTATGCATGAATTAGGATGACCTACAATTATGTTGTTTCTCTTAATAGACTATTAATCAAATAAGGTAACTATAATAGATAATGTGATAATTGGATGATTGGGTAAGGACAAATGAATTCCATGGATATAATAGAGGGTAGCCTAAATATAAAATGTGAAGAGTAAAGGTCTCCAAATAATAAGCCTATGACACAAGGATGTAGCTCTCACTAGACCTAAACAAAGGTAAATGGTTGTAAATATGCAAATAAATTAAATAGTTGTAAAGTGGTATAAAATTAAATAAATTATGGGTTATAATGGTTTTAAATGGGTAAGGTTTAATGGTTAACCAAATGAGGGACTATGTAACCTAGAGTGGTTTATGGAAATGATAAGAAATCCTATGTCTACACCAGATTATTTGGTATAGAGAGCCTAAACAAGATACAAAAAAATTCATTCAAAAATAAAAACACAATATCTAATTTAATAATTAAATAAAAGAAATAGTGTAGGGATATAAATAATTACCTTGGGTTGGATTCATTGATTCTTTAATCTCCCCTTGGCTCATGTGGAGTTTTAAAAGATAATGTTGTAGGTTATGTATACACATAATATTTTAAAAATTTTAACACTTAATAACACTTTGTATCTTGTAGGAACCCATAGAGTCTCAATTTATTTAAGTGCACACCTTAAAGGGTGCACTGAGAAAGGGGTGGGCAAACCATTGGTTATTTGTAGGGTTGTTGTTCCTTTTACCACTTGTTATTTAAACGCTTATCTCCTAAAACCATTTACCCTAATATTTATCTTCTTAGATGAACCCATTCTAGACTTTTGACACATTTTATCCTCCTTTTATTCACCTAAATCCTATTTTTACAATCGGCTGTATAGGTTCAATCTTGTATAGTTTTGGGTTATTTTCACTTAAGAGCTATTTTGACCTTCGGCTGACCTAACTCATGACCAAGTGAATTATTGTCCAAAATCATACTGAGTCAACCCTATTGACCAAAATTTTTGGAAGGGTTTAGGGAAATATCTACCCATATGTATAGGTTCATTCCCACCATTTGATAAGAAACAAGTGAATAAGAAGTAAGTGCAAATGAACATCTACTTATTGACCATTCTACTTGTAAAGTTAAAAGTTAGGGTTCCATACCTTATTTAGAGATACATATCTTGTCTTGTGGAGAAGTATTTTGGATGCATCGATAGGTTATGTATCCTAGAGCTGATTTGTCTTTTTTATCCTTACATACCAAAATAATTTATTGTGAATCACCTTGGCCAAGGGAGAGATTGAGGCTCGGTGGGTTCATCATCAAGGTAAGTAATCCTAATTTTATTTCTCCTTTTTAAGAGAAGATAGATAATGTAGTTGTTCTTCTTTTTCATGTATTAGAATTATGTATACATTGAAATGAGTATATTTTTTCTATGTACTTTTAGTTTTATTATTTCTAACCCCCACTTTCTGCTTGTAGTGAGCACTAGAATAGATTTACTTTTCATACTATTAGATTAGGTGAAATATCAAAACCTAGGACCCCCTTTAGAGTTATTACATGATTATGCTAGATTGGAGTCTTTGGAACCCTCCTTATCATAATGTATTGTGACAAGTCATCCCTTAATCAGGTCAAACAGATCCCTATATTGGTCATGCTCCCACTTAAAAAATGTATTCCCAATTAGAATTGTAGGTGTGCTCTATCTTATTCGAGTCATGATTTATTTATAGACATGATGCATTTTTTATTACATACATTCTAGTGACCCAACATGAACTAAACATTGAAAGATTTATTCACTTATTTCTTCATCCTATCATTTTTTTATCACATATTTGTCATACTAGGTCAACTACATTGACCTAGTCCTAACTTTTATGTACAAGTTTTTAGGTATAGGCTACTGGATCAACTCAGTCAACCCAATATAGTTTTCCAAATTTTTAGACATCTAGTTCAAAGAACTAGGTCAACCCAGTTGACCCTATAAATTTTTAGGCATCTTGTTTAGCATACTAGGTCGATCCAGTTGACCCTGTATAGTTTAGACACTCAACAAGATGCTCTTGTAAAGCTAGATTGACCTAGTCGATCCTATCAATAGAATTTACAAGAATTTCTCAAGGTTATTTGAAAATAATCTCACTTTTTTTCATCTTTATAATCACCAAGGTTCCTTTCTATCCTTTCTCTCTTTTCTTATTGTCTTTCCTTTCATATTTTTCAGTCTTTAAAACTACCCTTGTATCATCAACTGGATTGACCCTATCAATCTAATTATATATTCCATTGCTATTTGGATAACTAGGTCAACTTTGTTGACCTTGTTCATTCTTAAAACTTGCTTCCATAGTATAGAGGCAACACTATCAACCCTATTTTATATTTTATGCATACATTATTGACTGTATTGACATTATACATTAATTCAAAGTTAAAATTCACCCTTATATGCTAAGAATTAACACTTTTATCTCTTGTTGATTACATACTTAAAATAGATCACTTAGTCTAATTAGGTGGTTTAAATTAATAATTTAGTTTCACTATTTTCTATTTTATGCACACATGACCAAATCAACAAATGTTAATAAGTACTTTAAAAATTATCTACCCAAGGGAAACCTACTTTAATTTCATCACCAAGGGGGAAGCCAAATTATTTTTTTAGGAAAGTATAAGTACATGGTTAATGGTATATTATAGATAAGCACCCAATACCCTTATCTCTATAGTGTGTGAAGTGAGGGGGTAGGCCCCAATACTAAGCATGTACCATTGCTAACATAGATCCCTTTTAACCCAAACATCCTGAAACTATCCTTAGATTGTTTTCTAGTTCCTTGATTACATCCAACTTCCCATCAAATTTAAAATTATATTCTAATAATATAAATACCATTTAGGTTGACCATCTAGTTATCTTTTACTTTCCAAGTTGATTTCTTTCTCTTTGTTAAATTGTATTTTATATTGTACAAAATTACATTAGACAACATTGGTGCAAGGTTTTGTGTTGTGTGCTTTAATTGGATCAACCTCATTAATCCAATTGATTGTTTGTTTCCCTTAAATTATTAGTTTTCAAAGTACTTAAAAAATCATTTTCACTATAGAGTCATTTTAATTGACATAATTTGTTATAGGCTTTCTAATTTTCCCTATCTATTGTACTAGATCAATCCAGTCAACCTTGTACACTTTTTCAACCTCTATTTCTTCTATTAGATCAACCTAATTGACCTTGTACTTATTATAAAACATATTTTTTGTGTTAGATTGACCCAGTCGACCTTGTCCTATTTATGGCATTTCCTATTTCCTTGATTTTACATTTCTCTTACCTAGTTTTAATCTTTTTCCTTCATCATGAATTTTCTATTTAAAGACAACATTGAGTTGAATTCAACAAACATGATGAGTCTTACCCTTACCCACACTCATAGGATCTTCCATATGCAAATTATGGTTCCTATTAGATGAGAGTAATGTTCACATATCCACTCACACAATTAACTATAAGACCCCTCCTAATACCTCTTCACAATGTAATCCTCTCTTTTCCCTAAAATACCAACCTGAATTAGAGTATACCCCCAAAATGCTTCTTTTTATCTCCAAATTTATTCAACATCATGTAAAAGATCCCTCTACCATTTACCAACTTATGATAAGTGGTCAATCAAAAGAGTCTCATTCACCTACTCCTAGATTCTCAAATGGATTTGGAAGTACCACTTTCTTTGATTCTCAGCCTCTTCCTTTGATTATGACCCCTTCTCATACCATGACATCTTTTTATTTAACTTCTTATAACTCCATGCCTAGTATCTCCACTAACATGGTAGGTTTTACATCTAATGGGCCTTTTATAAGATCCACTATCCTTAACCCTTCTACTAGTACATCATTTAATACCCAAGGTAATCATGCTTCTAGTACTTCCTCTTCTCATCCATTCATTAGTCCATCTTTTTCTTCCTAAGAAAATGTTGCCACTATTTCCTCTCATTCTCATTGTTCCTCTCAATCTCCTATTAATACCAATAATTCTACCCAAACCACTCATACCAATTATAATGCTTCAACTAATGTTAACAATACTGATCAAACCCACCAACTATTGTTACAAACACTCAATCAAATGAATAAATTTAAATATCATAACACAAACCAAATGATGAGAATACAAAATCGCCTTCTTCATCTTCAAACTCATCCTCAACCCATGACTTGAGGCACACATAACCAAAATGTACCCCCTCTTCTTTGATATTCCCAAGGCAATCTCATCCCTTAACCTCCTTTAGTCAACAAAACCATTAAACATCTTCAAAATGAGCCTCTTACCACTAAATTTGATAATATTTATATAAGAGGTATTACCCTTATAATTTCTTATAATGGATCAACTGATCTTACCCTTTATCTTAAAACATTTGGAAATATTTATAAGGATTGGGTCAAATGGAACACCTTTACTGCTACCAAAATCTTAGCTAAAACCATCATAGGTGATGCCTTAGATTGGTATAATTAACTTAGAACTCATTCCATTGCTAGTTTAGAGGATTTAATGAATGATTTAGTTCAAGAATTCTAAACTAGTGATCTTACCTAAAACACTTTGGCCCACTTCATAAATTATAAACAACTTGAAAATGAAATTCTATGGATTTTGTTAAAATGTGGAAAACTTTGTCAAATAAGTGTGAAAATATCATGTATGATGATAATCTTTTCCATCTCTTCACCAATGACCATTTTCCAAATTTACAATATTGGGTTCCCACTCTCTCTCCATGTACTTTGGAGGAAGCTATTGACCAGGATAAACATAAATATTTTTTTATTCATCAATTAAAGCCACCTCAACATTCTACAGGTCCTCATATTTTAGTTAAGAAAAAAAATCATAATGCTACCAATGATGGTGTCATAGACTCTTATGACACCATCCACATTATTTAAGATGTTTTTCTTAACCAATATTTAGAACCACCTCCCCTTTCTCAAAAATATACCAATCCTAACTTATCTTCACCAAATAACATTAATGTTAAAAAAACCCTATCCTTGAATGGATTACTTAAATTCCTACCTAAGCCTCTTACATGAGAACTTGACCCTACTCATGTTATGAAATCCTATTATGATCCTAACAAGTTTTGTTGGTTTCATGCTAGTTGGGTTCACTCTCATGAGACCTATAGGCAAGTCCATAATTTATCTATGGATTTTCTTCTTGGTCCTAATTTTGATCATGATTCTATCATTCAAAAGTGTCAATAAGCCTATGCCACAAATTTTAATGCTTATGAATCACATAATAAATCTCAAGACTTAAATCAAGCTAATGCTCATTTGGCTATTTAAAAATACCCTCTTCCTAATCACCAACCTAATTAAGATACCCAAGATAAGCCTGCCCCTTCCAATAACAATATATAAAGTCTTGTTGACCCTAATTCTGAACATAATGTGGTTAACATGACTAATATGCAAAGGGTGGTTACTTTTACTAACACTCAACCTATCTACACTCCTCCATTGTTTGAAACATATAGTGTTATCCAAGCTTCTTCTCCAACTAATTTAAATGAATTGGGAAAATCTGACCTTATAACCTTTGATGATATGATTCCTAATTTTCCCTTAGATAACACTTCCCATTCTATTTATACCATCTCTATATATTATAAAACTAATAATAATCAAGATTCCACTAACACTTCTTCTAACATTTCTCAAAGTAAACCTAAACCAACTACTTCATCTTCATAACATAATTTAAAAACTTTTTTTAAACCTTCTCCTTCTTATCAACACAAATTCCAATGCACTTTAGCTCCTCCTTTCGAGGACCTTCTTAATCATTATGCACCTATATCTAAAAACCTTCTTATGGTTTATGATGAGTGGGATCCCATTATGGAGATCACTAATCTCCCATCCCAAATTCCATTCTTTGAGATTATGAGGTCTTCTCCACATCATAAAAACCATCTTATACAAATATTATTCAAAATTAACATCGCTCATCCTCCCCTAACAGGATGCAAAGTATCCTTATCTGGATCTGAGGATAGTATATTACAACAATTTGAAGATATGTCCATCCATGTTGATGAAAAAATGGACACTTCTCTTTTAAAATTTCCTATCACTTATATGATTTTTGATGATACTATACTTCATGCAGATGATCCTCCCTTATTCATTACTATCTAAACAAGTGATATCCAAGTCAAGCATGTATTAATTGGTGAGGGTTCTAGAACCTATGTTGCCTCTCTCAATTTTATTAAAACCCTTAGATATTATAAATCTAAACTCAAATTCACATGAAACACATGCCAAGGATATGATATAAGGTAAATTTCTCCCCTATGTTATGTTTGTCTTCCCATTAGCATCCCACTTGTCATTATTCATGTGAAGGTGATGATCTTTAATTTTCCTCTATATTATAACCTCTTTCTTGATAGGTTATGGACTCATTGTATGAGAATAATTACTTCTTTCACCTGTCGATGTGTTAAATTCCCTTGTAGTGAATCCATTTATAGGATTTAAGGTGAAACTAACCCTTGAAATTTTGAACAATTCCAAGACTATGGTGTCTTTAAGATTCCTTGAGCCTTTACCTGGTGTTCCATTTTATGAGTCTCAATGTTTCAATTTCCCCATCAATTCAAATTGAAGTTACAATGGGCATCCCAAACTCATTGGGAATATTCCTCATCAATTCTTAGATTTTGATGATGATAAGCCTAATGAGATTAAATTAAATATTAAAACTTCTAATCTCTCACCTCATCTCATCTCACATCTTATGTATTCTTAGCAACCTTGTTCTTGTAAACCTCCTTGAGATGACATTCCCATTATTTAAACAAAGACTCAACATTATATTCACCATAATTCATCAAATGAAATAGTCATCCCTACTTTCATCATTGACCTTCACACACAAAATTATGATGATGGTTATTCCTTAGATAATCCATTCTTAGGTGGTCTTGTTTAGGCCCATAATGCCAAGATTATCCATTATCATTCTTCTTTATTTGCATATTTTCATATATATTCCCATTTCCCCTCATTTATAGTTCCTAATTTTAGTATTTTCCCTTTTTATCATAGGGTAGAGATGGTGCCAACACCTCCAATTTTTTAGGAGCCTCATAGGAGTATGCTCATGGATCATGCTATGACTGGGCCTTATTACTTTGATAGGTACCCTTACCACTATATCTTGTTTATCCCTAATATGTGTCTAGCCCTTATTAGGCATTCTATAGATCCCACACATCTTATAATGGAACCCATATCAAAACCCATTATTGTTCCTAATATAATTGAGCTTGTTCTTACTTTTATTGTTACTAAATCTACCCCTACTTCTAATCCTATTGCTATTTTTATTTAGCCTAGTTCAATTCCTTTCCCACCATCACCTTCCCTTGGTGATGGCTTGCTTCATTTACCTAAGATGGTTTTGTTACCCACCAAATGGGTTGATGAGACTTCTCCAACTTCTTCCACTCCTATTACACCTCCTTTTATGAGTATTTCTACTAAGAAAACTCATAAGCAAATTTATTTCTTCTAATGAACAAATAATAATTCATCCACCCATTATCACAAGTTATGAAAATATATTGATACTTTACATCCCTCTTCCCTTTATTCCTTAGACAAATCCATGCCTCCCCTAAAGGTTCTACCTAAATATATGCTTAAGTATGGTGAGGTGTATTATCTATGGCACCAATGTGGTACCCATCATACTAATCATTTATAAATCCTTTAGTGACACCTTAAGGATCACCTTATAGTTATTCTTAGATATTTTATTGTTCCTCCCATAGGTCATTCTTGTAAGAAGGCTCCTCCTTCTTCTTCCCTAGTTCCACCTCCTATGGTTCTATCCCCTCCTATGGTCCCTTCATCACCTTCTATTCTTCCACCCATGACTCATTCACCTATGGATATTTCATCACATATGGATCCTTATCCATCAATTATTCCTACATCTCCCATATATCCCACTCCCATGCATTCTCTTGAGCATCCCTTGCCTAATTTCCCTCCTCAACATGATCCATATGTATACACATAATATTTTAATACTTTTATCAATTACTGATGGTTTACATCTTGTAAGAATCCATTGTGAATTAATCTCTTTGAGTGCATGCCTTAAGGGGTGCACTAGGAAATGGGTGGGTAGACATTTGGTGCTTTATAGGATTGTTGTCCCTTATTTACATATTATTCCCTATACATTCAGCTCCTAAAACCTTTCCCTAATCTATCTCTCCTTCCTTGAACATTCCTCTATTATTTTCCTCTTTCTATCCTTTTTTCCCTTGAATAGTACCATTTTTACCTTTTTAGTAATCTAGGTTAACTTGGTCAACCTAACATAGTCTAGGGTCACTTTAGCTCTTTAGGCCTAGTTTCTATCTAGTCAACCTAGCACAAACTTTAAGCATTAGCCCAATAATGTGCTAGGTTGACCTAGTCAACCTATCATAGATAACATGTCTAAGTTATTTTTGGGTTAGATAATTCTATACATACAAGGTCATTTCAGTCATTTCCATATGAAGGAAATTAAGAGTTATTATTCTCAAGCTTCTTTATAATCTGCTCTTCCACCATTCTACTTGAGGAGTCTTAGCTTAGTTTTCTTATTTGGAGAATATTAGTCTTATGGATATGTATTAGATGCTTTGTAATAATAAAGTGATCCTTATGAACCAAAATAACCTCTTATGAATCCCCATTGGCCAAGGGAGAGATTGAATCATGATGGGTTCACATTCAGGTAAGTATATTCTAACTTTGTTCTCCTCTCTTTTAGTAGATAGAAGTATCATAAGTGTTGGATCATATAATATTACTCCTCATACCATTTATTAGGGTGTTACTCATACTTAATTTATTTGAAGTCACCTATACATGTATTTGATTGCTTTGCATCTAACCCCTTACTTTATGCCACAAGCTATGGTGAGCACTAGATTAGTTTACTTTTCTTGTTATTGGATTAGTTTACTTTCTTGTTTATTATCATAAGGGAATATATAAACCATAGGAATATTTTAGGGTTGTTATGTTATTGTGTTAGATTGTAGGCTTTGGAACCCTACCTAGCATGATGTGTTATAATAGATGATACAAGTGATCCCCTAATCGGGCCTAGTGGATCCTCATATTGGTCATGCTCCTACTTAACAAGTATGTGCCCTAATCAAAACTGTAGGTCTAATCTATCTTATCCAATATAGGATTCATTCATGTGCACCATGAAATTTTAATTGCATACATTCTAGGGAACCCAACATAAATCAAACCTTTATAGGGTTTCTTTCACTTATTTGTATTCATTTTATCATCTTTTCTATCATATATCTTGACTTGTTAGCTTGATTCTATCAACCCAACTATTTTTATTTGTGTGTATGAATAGGCAAATAGATAGACCAACTCAACCCAACATAAGTTTCCAGTTCAACCTACTAGGTTGATTGGGTCAACCTAACATAGTTTCAATCACTTTGTAGTAGGTTCCTATTCATGATTCATAGTGGAGGTTCTAAATTTTGGACTTCTAGATTTGTAATCTAGTCAACTAGGTTGACCAACTCAACTTAGCACATTTATAAACATCTAGTTTAGTCTATTAGGTTGACTAGGTCAATTTATCACACTTTTTTAGCTTTTTCAACATGTTTATGTCTCACTTGGTTGACTAACTCAACCCATTTTTATAGATTGGGCTAGTTCTCTCCAAGGTTATAAGTTAGTTACCTATTATATTTGCATCTCCAAAACACCAAGGTTAGTTCTTATTTTATCTATTTCACTCTACTCCATACTTTTGTTTCAAAATTACAATCTATTTATATGTACTAATTTAATGGCCAACATCAATTTAGTTAACTATGTATTTCATTTTAGTATCTAATTTTCTATAATATCTTTAAGAATACCTTATTTTATTTATCATATTATTAAAAATAATTTCCCTTTCCCTATCTATTATGCTACATAAAATAGCTTGATTCTATATTGTCCCAGATGGTTTCTTCTACTTTTGTTCTCTACACTAGGTCAACCTGGCATAGTCTGTAGGTCCAGTTTTTCCACTAGGTCAACCTAGTCGACCTAGATTTGTTTTTTACTTCCCATGATTTTTAGCTTCATTCTTCATCTTTTTAAATATACATCATATTAATTTATCTTTGATCAAAATGAGGTCCCCTATCAAAATATTTTTGGATAGTCTTAATCCATTTGGATCCTATATGGGGTGTTCATTTCTCCCTTTCTTTACCTCCTAAGAGCACCATCACTCTTGAGGTACCTCTTCTCCTCCATCTAAAAATTACAAAATGGTTCAAATAACACCTCAAGATGAGGTTGATGGGTCCAATCCTTTTTTTACCTACCAATAAATTTCTCAAAATCTTCAAACTAATGTGGGAGTGATTAACTCAAGTTTATTTAATAATCCCATCAATAACTCTTCTAATATTCCATCCAACACTAATATGGGAAATGTTCCTTCCAACATAACCCACCACCTGATACAACTCAATTATTATCCCAAGTGATTCAACAAATGAAAATTATGCAAAAATCTAATAGCAATCAAATGATGTAACTTCAACAACATTTGATCAATGTGGCTGATCAACCTTCAATCATGAGTCCTCAAGCCAATCCTAATTACATCCATCCACCTCTTAGAGATGCCTCATGTAACATTATTCCTCAATGAAAAATGAATAAAAAAATGCTTTAAACTATCCAAAATGAGCCTTTAGCTCCTTTCATTATATCTATCAACATTGGTAACATATCACCAACTATTAAATATGATGGGACTAAAGACCCACATCATTTCTTAAAGACTTTGGTAATCTCTAAAAAGAGTGAATCCAAACTAATACATTTTCCACTACTAAACTCTTAGTTAAAACCTCCATTAGTGATGTATTAGAATGGTATAATCAATTATCTCAACATTATATTTGATATCTTGAAGATTTGGTCAATCCTTTAGTTTAAGAGTTTCAATATAATGATCTTCCTAAAAACTATCTTATCCATTTCATAAATGCTAAACAATATCCTAATGAATCAGCTCATGAGTTTATTAAAATATGGAAATCCTTAGCTTGTAAAGCTGATCATAATATGTTTAATGATATCCTATTTAAACTCTTTATCACAACTTTAACTCCTACTCTTTAATACAAGGTTTGAACCTTTACTCCTCAAACTATTAATGAAGCTCTTGACCAAGTTCAACAACAAGATTTTTTTATGAAGAAATTCTAATCTAATTATAAAATCCTTAAAGGATATTTCCAAACATCTAATGCTATCTCTAGTAACACTTCTCAAACTAAATCTGGTGTTACCAAAAATGTTGTTCCTTCATTTTCTCACATGCCTCTTTCAGTTCATCAAATTAGATAAATTTTACCTCTTTCTAAACCTTTCATATATCCTAATGATCCTCTTAAATGGTATGATCCCAATATATTTTGTTGGTTTCATGTCAATGTTGGACATTATCATGAGTCTTGTAGAGGGATTGCTAAATTTACCATTTCATACATGATTAGTGATTCATTTGACCATGAAATCATGATTAAACACCATCATCAAGAATACACTAATGCTTTTCAAAAATGACAACCCTATAAAGCTTCTACATCTAATAATAATTAGAAATATTCTTCCTATAATCAATCAACTTCTAAAGATGTTTATGAAATTGACATTGATTATGATCTATACCTTAACAACTCGTAATATGTCAATATGGCTAAGGTTAATTATCATAGTAAGCCAACACATAAAGATCCTATGACCAAGCCTAAGAAACCTTCTTTGGAATAATAATTTCTTAAATATAATACCACTATCAATATTGATTAAGAATCACCTAAGGAACAAATTCCTCCTTCTGATCCTCTAGCCACATCTATTCCTCTAAAGTCTAATTTGCCTTCTTATAGACTTCATGGTTCTTCTAAATCTCATTGGAATTTACTAGAATAACTTAACTCTATGCCATCTAAAATTCTTCTCATGAAGTTGGTTCACACTTCACATTATCATCATAAATTACTTATGCAACAATTCCAAGATATTGAAGACCCATCTTATTTAGATGAAGAACCACCTTTTATTGATTCTCTACCAACAAACATTAATACCATTGAATCTATGTTTCCTTGTTCCAAACCTTCCATTAAATTCCTTGAAGAGGACATGATTAATGATTAAATCCTCTTTTAAATTGATGATTCATGCCTTTTCATCAAGATAGCCATTAATACTACCCTTATTCAAAAATTTATAGTTGATGAAGGTTTTGGTATTAATGTGACTTCTTTATGGATTTTACAACAAATTGGTTATAAAAAAAGTCATCTTAAATAGACATGTCTTACTTGCCATAGTTTTGATAAGACTAATCAAAAGCCACTTAGTTGTATATGTCTTCCCTTAACCATTGGTCATAAGACCATGAAAACTAAACTCATGGTTCTTGATCTTCCTTTATCCTATAACATACTCCTCGGCCCTCCATGGACTCATTGAATGAGGGAAATTACATCTTCGGGTAGTCAATGCATTAGATTTATACACAATGGAAACATTATAAGCATGAATTTGATCCCAACCCATGGAGTATCCAATTATCTAATCCTAAATCACAATATTGTGTTCCCACAATTCCTAAAATCAATAGTTTTCCTCTTCTTGAGTTCATCAATATGAATCCTGATTTACAAGTTCCTCTTGTGGATTTTGACGATGATGAACCCAATGAATTACAACATAATTGCAATACTAAGAAATTTCCTCTATATATCTTGGAATATCTTCCACCTTCATTATTACCTAGAGATCATACCATTCTTCTCATGGATGAGATTATTGATTTTCCCCCTCTATACAATGCTCAAGACCCATATTTACCTAAAGATACTTTTACTTGTAATATTTTTAGAATGGCTAAGCTATTTCAAGATCCTCTCATCATGACTCCTCAAACATTCAATAATATTGGTATTTCACAATTGAAAGATCCTCTTGAATCCCAAGCATGCACATTTTCTCCCACATATGATGACAACTATATCATGGCCCAAGCTCAATATAGAGACTTGGATGTCTTACATTATCAAAAGATCTTAGCTCAAATTCATTCTTTCAACCAGGATGTACATACCATTTCTATAGGTCATAGATTATAACCTTAGGGTTATGTGCCTCCTATCAATCCTCCTCTTATTGATTTTTCTTAGGTGGTAGATCAAATCATGCCTTCTGAACCTCCAAAATTGCTTTCATATTATTTACCTCCTTTTTATCCTCTAATTAAATCTAATTCTTCTCCCATCATCTCTCCATCTATTTCTTCTACTCTTAAAATCACACTTGATGACATAACAACCAATGTCCTTCAAATACATTCTAAATATGATTGACATGGAAATTAAATTTTAGATTTAGAAATAGATGTGGAATATTATGGTCCTCTTCCTACCTTTCCTAGTGATGAAGCTATTTTGGAGTTACTTTATGCTAGAGAAACATAACTGCCATGACAACATCATAAACTTGGAAATTAAAAAAAAAAATCCTCACTTCAATGACTTTGTTTCTAGAATTGATCCTAAATCTAGTCTAATTTCATATTTACCCAATGCACCATATCACTTTCAAGATGGTAATGTCATGATTATTTAAGACACAACTTGTATCAACTATGGTACTCCCTTTTGTCCTCAACCAATCATAGTTTCTAAAGAACTTTCACCTTTTGAATATGATAATTTCATCCTATAATCTGATAATTATCAAGAGGTAATCACATGGTCTTACTAAGATATGTCTGGTATTAACCCTAATATAGTAGTCCATAACATCATTACCTATCTTGATGCCAAACTTGTGCATTAGAAGAAATGCAAGTTTCCTCCAAAAGTTACCAACTTATGCCATAAATAAATAATCAAACTTATCGATTCTAAATTCATTAAACCTATGGACTATTCTGAATGGGTTTCCAATATTATTACTTCTAGAAATAAGGTCACCATGGTCATTTGTATTTGCATTAATTTCCATAATCTTAATCTTTCTTATCCTAAAGATAAATTTCCTTTACCTTTAATAGATTCCATTATCGATTCCATGACTAGATATGAAATGTAATCTCTTATGGATGGATTTCTAAGATACAATCATATTCATATTGCTCTTGAAGACCATAATAAGACTACTTTCACCATAGAATGGGTCACTTATTGTTATGTTAAAATGCCCTTCGGTCTTAAAAATGTTGGAGCTACTTACTGGTATGATATGATTCATATCTTTCATGTCTCATCCATAAAATTGTTTAAATATAAGTGGATTATCTTATCTCTAAATACAAGCATTGCACAAATCATCTTTCTAATCTTTCCATCATCTTCGATTATCTCATCAAATTTATAATACTTTTAAATGTGTCTTTGAAGTTACATCTAGAAACATGTTAGGATTCTTAGTTTCTCTCCATAGCATTGATGTTGATCCATCCAAGATTAATTCTATTATCAACATGCCTATCCCTCATTATATTCTTGACATTTATACCTATTTAGACAAGCTTGGGGCAATTAGGCAATTTATTACTAAGATGTCTTATCAAATTCACTATATTAATTCCCTTCTCAAGAAAGGTTACACTTTAGACTAGATAGATCCATGTCAAAAATCATTTGACAACATGAAAGAGTCATTACTTCATCCACCTATTCTTTGTCCTCCTTCTAATGATAAACCTTTGATTATTTATACTCCTTCCACACCTATTTCAATTTGAGCAATGCTTTCCCAACAAGATAATATAGGTAAGGAGTATGCCATCTATTACATTAGCTAAGGCCTCATCAATTATGAAACATGTTATACTAAAGTTAAGCATGATTGCCTCACCATCTAATTTATAGCTAAAAATCTTTGTCACTATATGCCTTACAAACCACCTATGTCATTGTTCATTTTGACCCCCTTCATCACTTATCATCCGAAGCATTTCTTCCAGAAGATAGAATTGGCAAGTGGATGGATTTACTTATGGAATATGATCTTCACATTGTCATGTAAAAATCTATCAAATGACAAGTCATAGCTGACCAACTTTATATAGCTCCTATTCCAGCCATTTGTTTGCTTCAAGATGACCTTCTTGATGACAATATTCTTTACATTGAAGGTTTTAATCAAGAATTTTTTCTTAAAGATTATTTTCATAGCTTTACTACCTATCTTGAAGCCAATCAATCTAATGAACCTTCAACTCCCTTTAATACTACCAAACCAAAAGTAGTTATCAAAGAGCTCCTTAAAATCAACATTGACTTGCATGAGGATACTTATACCCTTAACATTGATGGTGTTAAATGCCTTCAAGGAGCTAGGGTAGGTTTCATTATCACTAGTCCTCTTTATAAAATAATTCCTTTAGATTTCCATTTTACATTTGATGTCACTAATAATATGGTCAAGTACAAAGCTCTTATCTTAGGTATGAGAGTTGCTCTTGATCTAGACATATAATATCTTCATGCTTTGGGTGATTCTCAACTCATTTTCCATCAAGTTAGTTGTGCCTATCAATTTAAAAGTGAAAATATTATTACCTATCATAAAATTATAACCACTCTTGCCAAGGATTTTGCCTTTTTTACAATTGAACCCATTCCTAGAGATACAAATTCCATTGCTAATTATCTTACCTCTTGAGCTTCTCTCATTCATCCACATCAGGTTCTTTCTCATCCTTACTTTATCATAAAAAATAATCAAATCTCTATCATCTATTTGCCCTCTATAATACCTTATCTACCACATCAAGGCTATCACCATCTGACAATACCCATGGTATCAAGACATCATCTAATTCTTAGAAAATCAAATTTATCCTCCTAACTTGGATTCTCATGAAAAAAAGCATCTTCATAAACAAGCTTTCAAGTAAATATTTTGACATAACATCCTTTATTATCATAATACCAAAGGTAATTTTCTCTATTGTGTCATATTAGATGAGGTTCCTCCTCTACTTAATCAAGCACATGGAGGAATTTGTAGTTGTCATTGTAGTAGACATGTTACAACCTATAAATGCCTATGTATGGATTATTATTGGCCTACTATAGAAAATGATGCTATTTAATATGCTAAAAAGTGTAATCCTTGTCAGCTTCATGATGACCTCATTCATTTGTTTCTAGTCAAACGTCAAGTTATCAAATCTACTTGGCCATTTTACACATGGGGATTCGATCTCATTGACAATATTCCGTATTCCCAAGATGGGAACATTTTCATCATCATTACCACCAAGTAATTTACCAAGTGGGTTGAATCCATGGCCCTTGCTAATATTACCAGTCCTACTATATATAAATTCATTCTCAACCAAATTATTTGCCACTTTGGTGTTCCTCACACCATCATTTATGATAATGGTGGTAATTTAAAAAATAAACATTTTAAAAAACTTTGCACCAAATTCAAAATCAATCATAATTTTTCCACTCCTTATCATCCATAATGTAATGGTCAAGCTAAGGCCACCAATAAAATTCTCAATAAAACTCTTCAAAAGACAATTCATGAAACCCACATGGATTAGCATCTTCATCTTTATCCTACACTTTGGGCCTATTAGACTAGTATTTGTACTACCATTAGGGCAACTCCATTCTCTATAGTCTATAGTTTTGAGTTGATTCTTCCTCTTGAAGTTGAGCTTCATTCTCTTTGCATATCTCTTCGTGGCATTATTCTTGATGAAGAATTGTGTGAGGATCACCTTCATACCCTTGATCTACTTGAAGAACATCATCTTTTCACCTTGCATCACAATCACCAATACAAGGCTCACATCACCAGATAACATAACAAACATGTTAAAAACCACATATTTAACGTTGGTGATCTTATCCTTAAATTAGATTACACTTATGACAAAGAAGGTAAGTACACCTAAAAATGGTGGAGCCCTTAGTTAAAGATGTTATTGTTTTAAGTACTTATCACCTTCAAACTAATGAAGGCCATATTTTCAAAGATCCCACCAATATTCAATTCCTTAAAAAATACTTTGCTTAATCATTTCACTTCTTTGCATGCTTTCTCTATATATCTATATAACATCTTTTTGTAGGTTAATTTAGCACAGGTCTCTCCCTATGTAGTAGTTTCCTTCCTTTTCAAACCTTTAGTCCTCCTTTTTGGTCTTTTGGTTTATTTATGTACTATAGTCTTCATTTACTTTCTTTTCAAACCTTTAATCCTCCCTTTTGGTCTTTTGATTTATAGATGTACCATAGTCTTCATCACTTATCTTTTCATTCTCCTTTTGCTTACCAATGTTGTTTTGACATCCTCTTGGGATTTTATTTTATGAGTTTCTTGGTAAGAACATGGATAAAACCTAACCTTGCTCATAAAATGACCATTATTTTTATTTCTCATTTTTTTTCCTTTTTATTCTTTTTCTACTTACCAATGTTGTTTTGGCATCCTTTGGGTCTTTCTTTGTGAGGTGATTTATACAAAGGCTCCCTCACTTTTTACTTATTGGCACCCTTTGGATTTTAATTTTGTGAGTTTCTTGGTAAGACTATGGATAAAACCTAGCCCTCCTCATAAAATTACTTTTCTTTTCATGTTCTTTGTGATCCTTGTTATTTAGACATTAGATTTTACTTCTTTTACTAGATGGAATCTATAGACAATCTATGTTAACATGTTTTCATTCACTTCCCACAGTCTTATGATTAGGAATCACACATTTTATATCATTGTATACCTTTTTGACCTTTGTCACATTTTTTTTCAATTTAAAAAAAATCAAATTTGTTACATGTGTCATTTTCCTCTTGATTTCCCCCTTTCTTTTACCTCCACATTTGGATAAAACAAGGTTGAAGTCAAGATAACAATTTTATTTCACTTGTATTTATGAGACTCTTAAACCCATTATATTTGATTTTCTCTCTCTTAAAAATCTTGTCCCAAAGTTTTCAAATGAAATTCATATTTAGCACCCATGTTTGGTCTTCCAAATCCATATGGAGGAGGAATTAAAAAAGAAAGAAAGTTAAAATCTAGTCATTTAAAAATAAAAGGCAATGATATATAAAAGGCAACATACAAATCTTAAAATTCTAATCATCCCAAAAGATGTGATTACAGGCACATCTCTTATCTCTAATCAAATCTCAAACTCCATAGTCAGCTTCACATAGAGTTGAAGTCTTTTGGGGTGTGGTAGGCTAGTAGATTGGAATAGGGGATTTCAAAAAAATCTATAGTGCTACCTACTTTCTCATGTAAGTACCCAATATTTGTAGTAGACCACAACTCTATAAGGGGTATAAGAGTAGGGAAGACATCATGGGGAGGTAGGTCCATTTTAATTTTCATGCATATAGCCTTCATGGGATGATCTATATACTCCATTTGTTGACCTAAGACTTGTGTATCTAAGAGAAGTTCTTCAGAGTCCTTAAGGTCGATAGTCCTATTATTTTTACAAACCAAATTTGAGTGTCTTGACTTTGATAAAGAGTTCCTCTACCTTGGTTTCTCTTATATTCTCCCCTCCACCCCATTTCATTTCCCCCCTTGATAGACAAATTATGATTCCAAATCTATTTTCCATCTTCTTTAAATTTCTTTTTCTTTATTTATTAAAAACATGCTAACACTACTTTTTTTCATTTTTATCTATTTTTAGATGCAAAACAACATTATTGAGAAACTATGGATAATTTTCATCATGTTCTATATATTTACTAAAACTACTTTTCTTTCCTTTTCCCATTTATATTAATTTTATTATTTTGTTGTTGTGGACACTTGAGTTCACACCCTTTTTCCATTTTTTCATGAGATGTGGATTGTTATTACTCACCTAACCATGTTTTTTCCCATTTTATGTATCCTCTTTTTCCATTAATGATTGAGATGTGGATTATTAATACTCACTCATCAATGTTGTTTTACCATTTTTATTTTTGAATACTCCTTTTACCATTTTGTTTGACATGTATCCTTGATTTGATTTGGTGATTTTTCCTTTTATTACTTGAGGTTTACTTGTTTGAGTTTTTTTTTCTTTATTAGCCTTGTCTTTTTGGTTACCTAATTTACTCATATTTGACTTGGTCATTTGGTCTAACATAGAACTTGTCACCCATCTTGCCAAAATCCTGAGTACATCCCATCCACATAGCACTAGTTATTTTGGATTTTCATGTGTTTGTTTTTTCTCCTTAATTTTATATTTTTGGGTTTATCCAAAGTAGTCTCTACACCCTCCACAATCAAAACTAAAACATAGCTGACAAACATCTTGTGATAAAGGTGAGTCAAGGTATGCATAATTTTCTTTTAAATTATTTACTTTTTAGTTAGTTTCCTTTTCTATCATTTAATTTTAGTTATTTTATGCTTTTCAAAATACTAAAATTTTATTTTTAGCATCAATTTTGTGTGTGTCCTTATGTTATTTATCGAAGCACCATCCCTTGTTACACCTTAATGACATGTGATTAGCTTCGAGTGGGGCATATGTATACACATAATATTTTCACAAATTTTATCGATTACTGATGCTTTACATCTTATAGGAACATATCTTAACATAATGTCTCTAAGTACATGCCTTAAGGGGTACACCAAGAAATGGGTGGCCAGACCTTTGGTGCTTCACAAGATTATTGTAATTTATTTCCATATTTTTCACTATCCATTTAGCTCCTAAAAACTTTCCCTAAGCTATCTCTACTTCCTTGCACATTCCTCTAGTATTTTCATCTTTCTATCCTTCTTTCCCTTGCTCAATACCCTTTTTACCTATTTATTAATCTAGGTTGACCTAGTTGACCTAGCACAGTCTAGGGTCACTTTAGCTCTTTAGGCCTAGTTTCTATTTGGCCAACCTAACACAAACTTTAGGCATTAGCTCGATAATATTCTTGGTCAACCTAATTGACCTAGCATAGCCAACATGTGTAAGTGATTTTTAGGTTAGATACTCCTATATATATATATATATATATATATATATATATATATATAAGGTCATTTCAATCATTTCTATATGAAGGCAGTCAGGAGTTATTATTCACTTAATCTTCTTCACAATCTACTCTTCCAACAAAATTATTATTTGGATAATATTAGTATTGTGGATAGGTATTTTATGATTTAGCCTTAAAAAGTGATCCTTACAAAACACAACAACCTCTTGCAAAGCCCCATTGGCTAAGGGAGAGATTGAGTCACAATGTGTTCACATTCAGGTAAGTATATTCTAATTTTTTTCCCTATTTTTTAGTAGATAAAAGTAACATAAGTGTTGGCTCAAATAATATTACTCCTCATATTACATGTATTAGGGTGTTACTCATACTTAATTTTTTTGAAGTTACTTATACTTGTATTTTATTGATTTTCATCTAACCCCTTACTTTATGCCATAATCTTTGGTGAACACTAGATTAGTTTACTTTTCTTGTTATTAGATTAGTTTAATTTATTTTTTATTATCATAAGTTAATATATAAACCATAGGAATATTTTAGGGTTGTTATGAAATTGTGTTAGACTGTAGGATTTGGAACTCTACCTAGGATGATGTGTTGTGATAGATAATACAAGTGATCCCCTAATCAGGTCTAGTCAATCCTCATATTGGTCATGTTCCCACTTAACAAGTGTGTGCCCCAATTGGAAGTGTAGGTGTGATCCATATTATTTTAATCCAAGATTGATTCATTCATACCATGCAATTAAAATTTCATACACCATCCAAAATTCCTACTTTTTCTATAGAGGAGATTAGATGAGAAGTATTTTCCTAGTTTTCACTAAAGATAGATGAGACATTAGCAACCGTTTTCATCCAAATTCATAGAGATCTATTTGATGTTTTGGATAATGTGTGTGGGAATATTTACTATTATTTATGAACACATGCATGGTTATTTTAAATTTACATTTGGATTGTATTTGTGCTCAAAATTTAACTTTATCTATCTATTATATCATTTGACACTATGTCAAATTATTATTTTTCTTACATGGTGACTTTACTTATTTCACTCTACATTAATTTTATTGTCATTTATGTTTAATTATGGATTTATTTCCTTATCATTGCTCTCTTTTTCCTTCTTAAAAATTCCCTTGTTATGTCTTTATGATTTTTTACTTTCTTATCTCTAATTTTCATGGCTAATTATCATTGTGACTTACTTATATATACTTTGTTCCTTTTAGTCATTACCTATTACCATGTGATTAGTTAGAAAACAATTAGTCTCTTTATACTCTCCTTATACCAGTCCACTTTGGATCTATTTTTCCCTTTATCCCCTTTTTTACAAACTAAGCATATATATGGTTGAGACATGAGATAACATGTTGGCTCATTATTAAGCCTAAGTGTCCTATTAAATCTTGTCTTTGGTTACATATTTTAACCTAAGCCTATAGCTCATTTATGTGTATCAATATATCTCTCATGATTGGTCATTCCAAGTTTGTATGGAAAAGGATTCTTAAAAATCCTTAAAAACATTTAAAACCCAAATCATTTAAAAAAAAGGAAATGATACAAAAGGCAAATATATTCTTAAAAGTCTAATCACACTAAAATACATGATTCAAAGCACATCTCCTTCTTTTACTCAAATATAAAACTCCACATTTGGCCTTATGATAGAGACGAGGTCCATTGGGGTGAGGTAGGCTAGTAGATTAGAAAAGGAGAATTAAAAGATTTCTAGTGCTACCTACTCTCTCATGCAAGTACCCAATCATCATAGTAGACTGACATCTTTATAAGGGGTCCTGAGGAATAGGGAACATGTCATGGGAAGGTAGGTCTATTTTAATTATTCTACACTAATATACCTTCATGAGATGATCTTAATAGAATGCTTATTTTCATACATAACTTAGTGTCTATAGTGTATAGGTTTCCTTTATACATTAATGGTCACTAGTCACTTAGTGTCTTCTCATATATTTAGTATGCTTTTTGTCTCCTAAGATCTTCTCATAAAATGACTAAATATGATTTTTACACTCCCTTTTTAATACCATACATTTCTTATATTCCCTATTGATAAACATTTATTTTTTATTGATCACTCCCCATGGGATTTTATTTGTGAGTTACTTTGTAAGACCATGGATAGGACTTGACATCTCTCATAAATTACCACATTTTACCATCCTATTACCCACATCCTTTATTACCTAATTTTTTTATTAATTAAACTTTATTGGTGTTCCCTTTGTGAGTTGAAATGTAGGACCATGAATAGTACTTAACCCTCCTCACAAAATTTTCAAATAATACAAGTCACAATTAAAATTACATGTGTCAAATATGAGATAGGATATGATTTATCATGAAGTTACACATCATTAACATGCTTCCCATCTTGATTTATTATTTTTTATGCATACTTCATTTTTATTTCAATTTTATCTTCCTATTTTACAATTACATGTAATAATTGAGCCATTTCTTAAATTTTTCATACTTCCTAGATTGAATTAGTGTGATAAATTTAAGACCCAATTTTTGCCAATTTTATTTTTCTCTTATAATTCCCAATGTGATATATATAGTATGATTCAATGACTGAATTGATTTTTATTAATACCATTTTTCATTTTACATGACTTTAATTTTATTAAATTATTTTCATACTTCCCAATGTGATTTAGTGTAATTTTACTTGTTTTAATTTGTTGCCAATCTTTTTCTTAGTTTTAAATAAAAAATTACATTTTACCATCTTGTTTACCACCCTTTGGTTCTTTATACTAAGTAATTTTATTGTTATTACACATTTCCCAACTATAAATAGTGTGTAGTACATTTTTGATTAATTATATTTTACCAAGTCCTTTTTGCCTATTTCTTTTTAACCATGCATGTGTCCTACATAATGTTAGAAAAGAAACCACACCTCATATATTTCCTATAACATATTATTGGTTGAATTTTGGCTTTTCAAGCCAAAATTGGTCACCCCCTATCTGAAATTTTAGTTTCCTAAGTCCATATCTTTGGTCAAGTCCAATATGTAGGAAGTGTTCTATACAAGCTCATAACAAATGTGCAAGCCTAACTCTTTCATAAAGTTTTTTTGGTCTTTTCCAAGCCTTTGATAAATTATTTTGGGTTTTGTGTCTTAAGATTTTAAAGAATTACTTTAGACTTTTTGTCTGAGGCATTTTTTGTTAAGTGTATTCTTCTAACCAAGTGATGAATTCTTTCAGATAATTTATCTGAAAGAAATCTCCTAAAGATAAAGTGGTCTCTTTAATTTTTTTGAAAGGACAGTCATGAATTTATAAAGGGAAAGTGGACCATTTCCAAAAGTCTGAAGGGTATGTTTCATATTTCAAAGGGTATCTTTGAGGCTAAGTGGACCATTTCCACAAGTCTAAAGAACAACTACAGGTTTTATAAAGGACATTTTCCATTCTTCTAAAAGGACACTTTTGACTTCTTAAAGGGACTTTTTCAAAAAGTTTGAAGGACTGTTTTGGGGAAAAGGTGGACCATTTCAAAATCCTAAAGGATATGTGACACATTTCTAAAGGGTATCTATAGGAAGGTTTTCAAGAAGATAGACCATTACAAAAGTGCTAAAGGGTTCTTTTTCAAAGGGGAAGACCATTTCAAGAAGTCTGAAGGAATTCTTTTAGATAAATTGTTTGAATAATTATTTTAGAAAATTCAAAAGGTGCCAAAGTCCATTTATTTTAGGTATTTTGTCTACTATAATTTGAAAGCACATAAAATACTGAGCAAGAAAGATAAAAGAAAATAAGGAAAGGTGGTTGTAGACAAATTGTTTAAAAATAAATAGGAAACAAAAGTCCAAAGAAAATGCCCAAGGTGATAGCCTGTAGAAAATCAAGTTTAGACTATGGAAATAAAATATTGGGATTCAAACAAAGGAGTGACAACCCACAAGATGTCAACTTCAAACTATGAAAATAGTCATTGGAGTTTAAAAGGAGTTTGGTGAGAACCTAAAAACAAATTTGGAAGTGACATATGGTATAATCCTGAACATATGTGAAAAAGCAAATGGAAATAGGTAGGTTGATGGAGTGAGTTTTTATACTATTACATAGATCAATAAGATAATAAGGAATAGCTAGCATCCAAATGAATTTCCAACCAATGGACCCATTTATAGTAAAACATAGTTCAGAGCATCTCGATCTTGTTGACATAATTGAAAAGAAAACATCTTAGAGAATGGAATGTAACTGTTCCATTTTCAAGTTGACACATGTTTGAATCATATTTAGACTTCCCTTTACTTGATCTCTTTCTCAAGGATGTGTGTGTGTGTGTGTGTGTGTGTGTGTGTGTGTGTGTGTGTGTCTGTGTGTGTATGTATTCATTATATTCATTGAGGAACCTCCACTAGTTATAGTGAAACTCTTGAATAATATAAAAGTGATTTTTACATTCACTTATTGCACTATTGAGTATAATTTTGAATCTTGTTGATAATGACTAGTAAAAAGGTTATTTTCTAGCATGTCAATCTATGATCACCTACCAATGTGTAGAAGGGATGATGTTGCAGGTCTCTGTTATCATTCTTTACTAAGTGTATAAACATTTTAGAAGTAGTATATATGTATTATATTTGTAGAATAATTCATCAACCTCTTAAAACATAACACCTTCTTGAATCTATCTTATGAAATACTGATGCAATAATGTCTTTGTTGTGACTTTGTGCAAAACATCCTTGTTTACCTTTAAGTATTGGTTTTAGTCATTTAGGAGGATATAAAATATTGGTGCATCACCACTTGTTTTATCATTGTTTTATTTCTCCCTTTCCATAAAAAGTTGATATATTAGAGAGAGCCTAAAAGGTGCATCAAGGGGAGCTAGCCCCTAATATAGAGATTCATCTCAACAAAATTTTCACCCACAACAAGAGAGATGATTCCATTTTTCCACTTGGATGAAGAGAGATGAGCATCTCTTAAAGGGTGAAAAATCAAGAAGCAACACATATACAATAACATATAAATACATGTGCTAGAAATAAGTATATCTCAACATCAAAAACCATAACCCTAATGATAACACATACAACCAATATCCAAAATGCCAAAATGATTCATATATATATATATATATATATATATATCATGATTTTTAATATAATGAATACATACATACATACATACATACATACATACATGTGTGTGTGTGTGTGTGTGTGTGTGTGTGTGTGTGTGTGTGTGTGTGTGTGTGTGTGTGTGTGTGTGTGTGTGTGTGTGTGTGTGTGTGTGTGTGTGTGTGTGTGTGTGTATGTATGTATTCATTATATTCATTGAGGAACCTCCACTAGTTATAGTGAAACTCTTGATAGATTTGTACTATAAACTCTTGAATAATATACAAGTGATTTTTACATTCACATATTGCACTATTGAGTATAATTTTTAATCTTGTTGATAATGACTAGTAAAAAGGTTATTTTCTAGCATGTCAATCTATGATCACTTACCAATGTGTAGAAGGGATGATGTTGCAGGTCTCTGTTATCATTCTTTACTAAGTGTATACACATTTTAGAAGTGGTATATATGTATTATATTTGTAGAATCATTCATCACCCTCTTAAATACATAACACCTTCCTGAATCTATCTTATGAAATACTAATGCAACAATGTCTTTGTTATGACTTTGTGCGAAACATCCTTGTTTACCTTTAAGTAGTGGTTTCAGTCATTTAGGAGGATATCAAATATTGGTGCATCACCACTTGTTTTATCATTTTTTTTATTTCTCCCTTTCCATACAAATTTGATAGATTAGAGAGAGCCTAAAAGGTGCATCAAGGGGAGCTAGCCCCTAATCTAGAGATTCATCTCAACAAAATTGTCACCCACAACAAGAGAGATGATTCCATTTTTCCACTTGGATGAAGAAAGATGAGCATCTCTTCAAGGGTGAAACTTCAAGAATCAACACATAAACAATAACATATAAATACATGTGCTAGAAATAAATATATCTCAACATCAAAAACCATAACCCTAATGATAACACATACAACCAATATCCAAAATGCTAAAATGATTCATATATATATATATATATATATATATATATATATATATCATGATTTTTAATACAATAATATAATCATATACAATGACCCAAATCTATGTTTGGGCCCTATTTTACCTCTCATGGCCTAGCCATGTTGCATAGATATTCCTTAGTCTAACCCCTCCAAGGAAAACACTATAATGAGGCTATCTGAGATCTCAATCTTGACACCTACCCTTATAGATGAGCTACTTAAGCCTTCACCTATGCAAATTGGGCCAAAGTTATTAGATGTATCACTCTCTCCTATTCCTTTACCTATGTCATATGGGTTAGGGTCACTATATGTGTCACTCTCTCTTACTCCTATACGTATGTCATATGGCTCAGGGTTGCTACCTATATCTCTATCCTAGACATGTGTCTATGTCATCTATATTACTATAGCCAGATGTACATCCATCTCCTTAGCCAAGGCCTACTATGCCCATGTCTGTCCTATACCCATCTATATTATTTGTTGCATGATCTCTCTATATGCTTGTATATGTCTCACTACCTCTCCATCTAGTTTCGATCAACTCACTTGAGCTAGGGTATATGGTACCCTAGGGTCTTTCACTGTATCAAGGTTATACAGCATCAATGCCTTATCTAAGACATCATAGAGTGTTCCCCTCACAATGGACCCCCATCTAATCTCCTTCTCCTCTGTTACACCTATAAAAAGTAAACTAGATAGATATTATATCATTGGTATATCTCAAAATCTATCTCTATTATATTTTAAAATAAACCTAAGCAATAATTTCACCATATTTTTTTACATATTTATGTGTTCATCACTATGGTCTCACCATCTACATGACCTCTGAGCATAGTATCCCCATCTACATGACCTCTAAGAACCTCTTTTCTCAGTCATCTCCTAAACATAAAACCTAGAGATGCCACTCATACCCATCTCAATCTACACATGAATGGTCTCTATATTATCCACTTCTAATTCAACTTGCCTATTAGGTCATCTAAGACATCCATGGTCTCTGTTATCTCCTTATCTTACTATCTCCATCAATGCCATGTACTTGATGATAATTTATTATCCCACTATGGTGTTGGTGGTGGTACCTCTAGTGTTTTCACCTCCATAACCATCTCCTCTTTCTCCATCCCCTATCATGCTTGATTAGTCCATGGTCTCTCATGATGTGGCTTAAGTATCAACCTCACCACTAATGGCCTTAGCCCTCCTCTCCTCCATGGCTATTTAACATGTCAAGCCCAAATCATGGGCACCATTATCAATGTTGTTGGATGAGGTAAGCCCATTTTCCTTGGTACTCATGCTGCTACATGTGGCTCAATCCACCATGTATAATGTTTTTCCACCTTCATCCATACTAAATCTAGTGCAACTATGTCCCAACTAGGCCATGTAGTCATAATGTGCCCATAAGGCTACCACATTATGTTTTCCCATCTCATTATCCACACCATTGACATATGGGGCATTGATTTTACTTCCTAGTCTTATCTCCATCTTAGTACTCAAGGAAACCTATCATCGATCACATGGGAAACCTCTCATAGATTCATGCCATCAATAATATGATCAATATAATAGACTTATACCCTCTGACCAGTAATCCATACATTTCATGTACAAGCTAGACCCAGATGACATATCCTAGATCATATAGTACTCTCTCCTCTAGTATCATTTGAATCAAGGCTATCATGAATAATGGTACTTTATTATATAATTTGTGGCACAACACTTGTGCTATCATAAGTCTTATCATATATTTTTGGATGTTTAGAACCTAAGAGGTATACATGTCAAACATAATCACTCTCTAGCTTGAGTATATCATTTCTAAACCTGTATCCCATAAGGTTAAGGCTCTCCTCTCCTTGTCACTATCTGGTATATCAATCATTATATGTGTCCCTACTATTGGTAATCCCAAGATGGCATGTAAAACCTCTAGGGTGATATCCACCTCTATTGTATCCCCCTCTAACTCACACTTGAAGGTGTTAGTCAATCATTCCTAGCATCCCAAGAATATGACTAACAAATCCAAGCTCAAGGGTATCTTACACATCTTTGCTATGCCTATTAAGCCTACAAAGATTAGTCTTTCCCTATATTTTATCATTAGATGTTCTAATAGATCTGATAGCCATGATATATCTAACAAATGATACAATTTGGGTCATCCCTGCAATCAGGAAATAACAAAATATGTATTAGATCCTATATGTTATGTATAGTCAAAATACATTCTTTTTTTAATTTATTCTTACGAACCTACTCTTAGCCTACTCATCCTTTTTATCCTCTAGCTAGTCATTCTAGGCCATTCTATCAATCTTTTAACAATTTAATTGCATTTTCATATTATTCTCATTCTTTGGTCAAACTAGTTTGACTAAAATTTCCCTATTCTTGACCTGGTTAACTTAAAAATCTAAGTCAACCCTCTTATTTTCCCCCTATTATTATGTTGTCATTATAATTTTTTTAAATTAGTTGGTAAAACTATACTAAGTCATTAGGATACAAAATATATAGGGTTAACACATACCTACTAGGTCTGCAATGTAGATTTAGCCAAATTCTAGCCTATTGGGTTGACTAGGTTGACCCAGTTATTTTTCACTACTGATCCCTTACATTCTATGGAAAAAGTGCCTTCTAAAAATGTTTTCCCAAACCCTTCAAACCCATTTCTTTAAATGTTTTTTACTACCCATATAATCTAATTTTAATTTGGTTTTATTTTGACATCTATAAATTGTTGAAAACAAAAATTTCTAAAAATACACTTAAAACACTAAAATATTCAAAAATTGGCTTAAGATTCTTAGTTGCCTACCTATCTTGCACCTGTTATTGCCTCTTGGAGTCCCTCTCACCTATCATATAATCTCCTTTCAATGCTAGCTCATTTGGTCTCTTAGATATCTGTTTCTCTACTTCGTAACTCAAAAAAAACAAATGACTTTCATTTCACCCTATTTAAAAAAGCACTTTTCACATTTCAAATCTTTCAATTATTTTCTGGCAAATTACTTATTTTGCCTCTATCTTTGTTTTTACTCATCCATTTTTGAAACCATAAAATGTTTTGGATTTGTGATGATGTAAATAATATTTTCCACTATCATATGCCTATATTCCTTTTTTTTTTAATTTTTGGCTATTTTTTGCACTAACTTATATAGGTTCGCCTAATGTTGTTCATATTGGATGCCTTCATTTTATCTTTTAATCTCCTTATTTATCTATGACACTAAGGTAAATAAATGTATGTGTTTTTTAATTCTACCCTTTGATTTGTCTTATTTTATACTTACAACATTTACTTAGCATCAACGTTATGTGTTATCATGTTCTACTTCTGGAAGTACCATCCCATGTTTCACTCATGTGATATGTGATGAGATTTGAGTGGGGCATATGTATACACATAATATTTTTAAACTTTCATCACTTACTAATACTTTATATCTTTCATGAGCCCATCAAGTCTAAATATTTCTAAGTGCACACCTTAAGGGGTGCATTAGGAAAGGGGTGGGCAGACCATTAGTGCTTCACATGATTGTTGTTCTTTTTTCCACTTGTTATCTACACACTTTTTTCCTAAAACCATTTACCCTAAGCTTAATCTTCTTAGTTGAACCCATTCCATATTTTTGACACATTTTATCCTTATTTTACTCACTTAAATCCCATTTTGTCAATCGGTTGTACAGGGTCAACTAGGTCAACACTGTATAGTTTTAGGTTATTTTCACTTAGGAGTTATTTTGACCTTTGGCTGACCTAGATCATGACTAGTGAATTATTTTTTATACTTATACTTGGTCAACTAGGTTGACCCTATTAGCCAACATTTTTAGAAGGGTTTAGGGAAATATCTACCTATATACACAAGCTCATTTCCCAACATTTGATAATAAATAAGTGAATAAGAAGTAAGTGAAAATGAACATCTATTTATTAACCATTATACTTGAGAATTAAAGCTTAGGGTTCCATACTTTATTTGGAGATACAGATCTTGTATTGTGGAGAAGTCTTGTGGATGCATCAATAGGTTGTGTATCTCAGAGTTGATTTGTCTTTGTTATCCTTACATACCATAACAATTTCTTGCAAATCACCTTAGTCAAGGGATATATTAAGGATCGATGGGTTTGTCTTTAAGGTAAGTATTCCTAAATTTATTTCTCCTTTGTAAGTGTAGATATATAATGAATTTGTGCTTCTCTTCCATGCATTAGAATTTTGTATACATTTACGTGAGTAGATGTCTTCTATGCATGTTTAGCTTTATTATTTATAACCCTCAATTTGTGCCATAATCTTTGGTAAGCACTATATTATATTTACTTTTCTTGTTATTAGATTAGGTGAAATATCAAAAATTAGGACCCCCTTAAGGTTATTGTGTGATTTTGTTAGACTAAAGGCTTTATTATCCTCCTTAGCATAGTGTATTGAGATAAGTGATCTACTAATCAAGTCTATTAGATCCCCGTATTGGTCATACTCCTAATTAACAAATGTATTCCCAATAGGAAGTGTAGTTATGCTCTATATTCTCTGAGCTAGGACTAATTTATAAACATGATGCATTTCTAATTACATACAAGTTGAAGAACTCAAATAGCTAGATGAAGACCTATAAATCATCATTTAGGAGTTCCACATCAATAATCCTATTAATCTTTAATGACACCATTAGACAAGAATCCTCAAGATAGGGTAGTATACCACCAACTCTCATAATACTTCTTTAAGATATAAATGTGAGTGAAAGTAGAGTTAATGAATGTGATATGATTGATTTGAATGAAATGTGACCCATATATATAGTTTTCTAATACCCAAAACCAAAATTAAACTCTAAATTGATGGTATCAACCTATTTGATATAATTAGAATATGTAATATGACATATTGTAAAATCATCTATGATGATACATTACAAATGTCAAATAAAAACACTTGGAACTATATGGGTTTGGCTGATATAATACAAGAAGGATAAAGGTATAAAATAGATGGTGTAATTTAGGATGATACCATAGGATATGCAGGAACTATAAAATATAAATAAAATTTAGATATAAAGGATATAAATATATACACTTTGAGGATATCATACTGATAGTAGTAATGGTGTAGTTAGGATATCTCTCATAAAGTACCACAAGCCTTTCCCACCCCATTACCATCACACCCTTTAAGTCATGTACTTAGGTATATTAATGTGTTGATATGTTTATACAATAGAAAGTGTTATTAAATGATAAATTTAAAAAAATTATGTGTATATAAAATTTTACTCCCATGTATGGCTATATACAAGAATTCTATCAAATAATCACTAGTATAAATGTGTATAAAAGGCCATAATATCTTATTAATTAAACCTTGGAAGGTTGATGGAGAATTGGTGAGTAAAAAAGGCATGATGAGAAACTCATAATGATCATCATGATTTTGAAATTTTGTCTTATAAATAACAATTTCCTTGATGTGTATCTAGTGATAGCCTAATCACAAGTCAAGCATAGATAAGAATTCATATTGATGAAATTCATACAATAATTCATCAAACATCATAATGGAAAACTTGTCCTTGATAGTGAGTTTTTTGAGTGCACAAAATTCAATATATAGGTACCAAGTCCCATATTTTTTATAGACCAATAATATAGGAGAAGAGTAAGGATTGACATTGGGCATGATGACTCCATATTGTAATAATTCAAGAACCATTGTTTTTGTTGTTCAATAGAAATGTTAATCTATAAGGGAGAATGTTTAGAGCTAAAATTCCTTGAATCAACTAAATATCATCATCTTCAAGCCACTATGGGGGTAATGCTTTAAGTTCATTAAAAATAATTACATGCTTGGACAAGAGTTTATGTAATTATGGTGGGTGGTTGGAATCAATGGATTAAAAGAATTATATGGTGAAAATATGGGAAACAATCCCATGAGATCCATTCTTATCAATATTTCCATGTGGTGAGAGATAATAATTATTTTAGAGCTTGGTATGAGGCCTCTTAATGTTGATTTTTAGTCTTTATTAGTGAATCACATCCATAATTCTAAACATTACCATAGGTTATGGACTTATTTATTAATCCATTATTCCTAAAACTATGTCTCAACCTCATAAAGAGATGATTTTTTTAATTTAAAATTATAATCCCCATTGAAATGTGTAAATTTCATCATTTTCCCTTACAAGGTAAGGTTCCTCTATTGGTGATCATGAATTCATAACTTGAATAAGGATAAACATAAAAATGAGCCATTTTATATAACATAGGATCAATGAAGTTATTTATACTTATAGATACTGTGAGAAATTTTAGGGCATATTTCTTATAATAATCCCTAAATCTAATCATGTGAGGAGTGGTTACTCCAACCAAGACATGTATTAAAATATCAAGGTGTGACTCTGTGGTGTAGGCTCTTTGAATTTAGGTTTTTCATCTCACGAATCTTGAGAATATTCTCATTATTCATCATTTGGGCTTGATTTGACATTGAAAAAATACAAATTGTATTCAATTTCATTATGTCCTTTACCCCATTTATCATCATAGTTTTAACTTAATGTAGACACTCAAATTCGGCACAAGCCTTTTTTATAATGTCTTTTAGCCACTTTCCTTATAAGTATTTTAGATAATAAATAAGTACTTAATGATTCATATATTTTATGTTTTTACATTTTAATTTGTGACTTTATATTTCTTTTTTATCCCATTTTCATATTCATGTTATTTGAGCCACATTTAAAAATAAAGGTCTCTATCCCCTTGGTCATTTTTCATTTTACATATCCTTAGACATGATCGAATAGTAAAGGTTAAGATAAACCATTAATATTTATTGTTGATCATGGACCTTAATATTTTAAATCCAATTTTTAAATGTTTCAATACTTTAGCTATCATTTTTGGTCCCTTTGATGTTCTCTAGGTCTATTTTGCATGCCACTAGGTTTTTCAATTCAAATTCTAAAGGGTTCCTATATATTAAAATTTTCTAAGAGACATTTGGGATAAGGATTATCACATTTAAAGAGTTATTAAAAATTTATATATTTATATCATTGAATCAATATAACTACTTTTAAAGCATTTTTAATATTTACATGCCTGTCCCAAGGGTAAGCTAGGATAAAGAGCATCTAAATTTGCATTCATCATTTTAAATATAAACATAAGTTGGATAACTAAATTTGAGATTAAACCCTCTTTAGAGAATTATAAATTTAGTGTAACACATTAAATTTCAATTGGTATTGACCAAGGTTATTCAAAATCAATCCATTTCTCTCAATTCCCCCCTATTTGATATCTCAATCATTTGTTTAGGAAATTAGGTCTGATATTTAAGGTACATTTATGTGTGTTGAAAAATATAATAAGGTGAAAAAAATAAATTATTAAATAATGTGAAGAATCTAGTAAATAATCTAAATCTAACTATCATAGGTTTATATCTAACCCATAAGGTTCAAGGTCAACTTTTAGTATTGTTTCCATTCTACTAGTTCTAACCCAGACCATAAATAAGCACCAATTGAAAAGAACCTACCTACACATGGTCAATATCAACCCATAGGGGTCAAGACCAACTGTTGGTAATATCTCATTTTTGATAGTTCTATCATAGAATATAAACAATCATCAAATTCATAAATGAAAAAATACAATCACTTCACACAACTTCAAATTTAGAAAATCAATCTCTACAGATTGTGATAGTGTGACAAATAAGCTAAGTCTTTATCTACACTCTTGCATTTATTTATTATAACTTGTCAAACTTTCATGTTGAATCATGGTTTTTCAATTATAGTTTTATGTATATTATATTAATACGTATTCAATTTATATTTTATTAGCATATATCTAATTAAAGGGTTATTGTTTCATTAATTCAATTTTAGATTAAATATATTGGTGAAGCCATATAATGTATTAAAACATTACTTATAAATTTATAACCTAGGTTTTTTATGTGAGAGTATTTTTTAGGAATAATTATTATTCATTTATTTATTACCATCATAGGTTTTAGAAGTCCTAAAATGTCTACCTTTACTAAAAACCCTAATAGTGCCGATACTTTAGGTTTTTTATTTTCTAAAAAAATTGAACATTATGATTACTCTAATGAATGGAGTAATGATGATCATTTTATGATTAACAAATATAATTATGTATATGAGGAATATGATTTTTAAAGAAATGATTATAATTACAAGTATGAAGAAACATATAGTGAGGAAGAGGAGGAATGTATTATTTTGAAAATAGAAGAGCCTATCTCCCCTAATCCTTCTTTAGAATATTTTCTAAATCATACATTAGAATAAGAGTAACATAATATTAATGAACATCTTCCTACTCTTAGGTTTCATAAATTATAATCTGAAGATTATTTATCTGAGAATACACTTCACTTATCTTTAAAATTTACTACTTCACCTCATCACATTTAGTTTTATAAAACAAAAATACAAAATAATAAAAATCAATGCATAAATCAAATTTTTGATAACACTAATCTTACATGCATATATGATTCTCATGATATAAATGATGCAAATGTTACAAAAGTATAATGTGTTTCAACTTTGCTAATTATAGATGATACAAATGTTACAAAATTAGAATGTGATTCTTCTTCTTTCTCTATATGATGAAAATGTTCCAAAAATAGAATGTGATTCTTCTTTACTCTTTCTAGATGATGCAAATGTCACAAAAGTAGAAGGCATTTATCCTTTAATTTATATGAATAATGCAAATGTTACAAAAGTATAGTGTTTTTATATTTTACTATCTCTAGAGGATTCAAATGTTATAGAATTATAATGGGTTCTCCTTTACTCTCTCTAGGTGATGAAAATGTTACAAAATTAGAAGGTGATTCTCATCTTCATTCTCTAGATGATGCCAATGTTACAAAAGTTGAAATTCACTTTTATTTTGTCTCTCTAGATAATACAAGTGTTAAAAAAATAAAATATGATTATCTTATTTTCTCTCTAGAATAAACAATGTACATGAACATAAGATTTCCTTTTTTTTCTTCTAAAATCAATGTGATAGTCAAATTAACATTCAAAATTATATAATATATCCTATGAAAACTCCATGTGATATGAATGCTTATTTATGAAATTATTTTAAATGATAAAATGTGTTTTATTAGAATGCAATGATATTGATGATAATTACATCATACTTATGCTTAAATAAGATGGTAAATTATAACTCATGAGTGCACCTTTCAAAACCATAACTATTCGTATTATCCATATAGTGTCCATGGTGAATGCTATAAGAGATCTTAAAAATAAAGTATCAAATATAAATTTCCTCTTGTTAATATCAAAGACAATGTCATTAAAGATCAACCTCTTAAATAAAATGTATTTGATAATCCTTATCCAAAATATATTTTCGTGCCTATTATACCTTTATTTTATGGTCTTAGAGACCATGTTAATTAATTAGTAAAATATGTATGCTCTTTTTTCCATTGGGCCACAGACAAATGGTTATTGTTAAAATATTTCCATACCAATCTAATGTGAGATGATTGGAATTTTCTTTGTAATGTTCCTAATTATTTTTTACCTAATTTAAAATATTGGAATGCATATTATTATCAAATTATCATAAACATGGAATTCATTAATCAAAATTGGAATATTTACATGGACTAAATGAAGGTCATGATGAATCTATTAGAGAATACATGATATGATTCAATAATGATGCAAGATATATGACATACCAACCCTTAAGTTTTTTAAATACAATTAATATTAACTAAAGGTATTATTTTTCCACTTAGAAAAAGAGAATTGCACATTAATTACACTATTTTGACAAATTATATATGTTTGTGCACCACTATGCTTGTGATCTAGATGTAAATAATACAATGGAACTAAGTCCATCTTCACTAAAGCAACAAGTTACAACTCATAAGGTGTAATATAATGTATCTTATCTAAAAATAAATAATATTAGTAAGGATTTATAAAAAAGAGAAAGAATTCACCAACAAATTTAATAAAGAGGCACCTATTCCTTCTCCTAAAATAAATGATCACAACAAAAAATAATCAGTAAATGTTTCACATAAAGGAAATAATCAACATACAAAATAGATCCTATAGTATAATAATATACTCCTAATAAGAGGAAATCACTCAATTTTAATCACCTTAGAGATTGACCACATGTTATTCTAAAACCACTATTGGATAATAAGAAAATTACTCTCCCCTTGAATTACTATCTTCCACCTCAAAGATTTGAGAATATGAAGGGTCAACCATTCTTAACTTATCATGGTATTGATGGATATTTGATAATAAACGTTAAACTTTAAAATAAAATATTAAACAAAATGTTGTTAGAGTAATTATTACATTTTAAAATAAGAAAAAGGCCTTATTCTCCTATTTATTCTAGTTTTTATTATAATAAGACTACTGACATTATGAAACATTTAAATTAAGGAATGAATGGTATATCATCATTAAAATAAACAAACCACTAGAATAAGTCCTTATAGTTCAAATCATATTATGAATAGATTATCCAAAGATAATCCCACTAAAGAACCATTGTTCATTCATTCTCTTAATAGATGTGATACTAAAAAATACAAGGTTACAAATATCAAGGAACTATATGTTACATGTGTGTCTATAACTTCTCTAAAAAATATATGGATGCAAATAGTGAATCACGTATCTATGGTTCAACCAAAAGTAAAACTTAACAAATTACTTAATCAAAATGAGGTAGAACCATTTTAAATTGTTCAATTCTAGATTTGATGAATTGATTTTGATGAATTTATTTTTGAAAATAGTTTTAGAAATCAGTTTTGAGTAACATTATCACATATGAAATACTAAACATGTACACATGATAATATATAGATAAAATTATAAATACATTATAAATATACATATTTATGATATTTTAAATAAACATTTTAAAGTATTAAATGAATAAATTTAGTAATATAACTCAAACAATACTAAAATATGTGAGATAATATCATGTCTATATATATTAAAAATATTTTTTTAGCACATAACTCTTAATCAATGATGGGTAAATCCTCATCATCTTAACTACCACTAATAACTAGTCATGTAACCTATGAATAATATGAGCCATCTCATCCCACTAATCCACATGATCATGACCATGACCTATATCATATGATATGGTTCTAAAGCACTCTAATCCAAACCATAACCCATTTATGCTTAGAATATAAAGTTAAAATCCATTAGAGTAACTCTCTTCGTAAATTATAATAATTATTTGGTGTGGTTTGTATCTCAATCTCTACCTATAAGTCATCATGATCATCATAAATTATAATATTCATGACAATAGTAATCCCGCATAGATAGAAAAATGTACATGATCACCCAAAAACTTATCAACGTGTTCTATTAAAATAGTACCACTATGTCATAAGACACAATCTACATTAAATTACAAATGGTTTCAGCTACCATCATTGATCAATACATGTCATTTACCATACCAAATTATATGCATACATTAGAAAACTAATTTAAATAATATTACTAACACAAATGAAAATAATTCTATAAATACTCATGTTTGAATATCATAATCATAATAAATGAAATAATAAGTCCATATATATCAATGTTATATTTTATAACTTGGGGTACATACCATGGTTTAGGTGTTATTACTTATCCATATCTATCTCTTCCACTTCCACATATTTCATATCCATCCCCTCCACTTTGTATTGGGGGCATAACGACAGGATCATCCTTTAAAAATGAAAACAATATAACCCACCATGAATTATTCCACCACTATGTATAATATATCACATATATGACATAGTTATCATACATTATCAGGCCACCTCCCATATCTTGTATATATTCTCCATCAAATAATTTTGGGTGTTAGACTTCACAAATCACCTCATACTCCATAGTAATAAACCCCCTCAACCATGATAGCAATCACTATAATTCAAATACATCAAGTTGATCGTAATCCTTGAGAGAGCTACCAAATGGTCTCATAAAAATGATATGCTCATATTCCCATACAAGTAGTAATTTATCTACTCTAAGGCCACCTACATCAACCTATGATGTAAATTTATATAAGTCTCGATATAAATTGTCCATCATGCTACATCATAGGAATATCTATTATGCTTCTTCTCAATCAAACAAAAAAATAAAATACATATGATATGATATATACACACACACTTAAGTGTGTGTGTGTGTGTGTGTGTGTGTGTGTGTCTATATATATATATATATATATATATATATATATATATATATATATATATATATATATACAACTCCTCCATATAATCATAAAACTAACATAGGTATGTAATATATAAATTTCTATAATTTCATAATATATGATTGTACAATGTGAACCAGTAATATTGTACCACCCTGATTGACACCCTTTGGTATATTTTTCATATATTTATGGTCCTACCACGTGTATCCAATAACCTCTAAATCCATCACCACGGCCCTATCTCAAAAAATGGGAATATTTAATATATGCCACACACCTTCTATTTTGACATTCATCTTGCCTTTTGATAATAAAACATTACACATATCTGAACTCCATGTCTTAACTAGTGTAGTCTTCAAATGCATGTTATTTGGAACTTGTCTTAATCATCCAATGTATGTTAAACCATACTCCTCCAATATACAAATTTTCATCATTGAACCCAATCTATATAGTACCCATATCAAAACTCATATGCATGTAGATCAAATGAAAAAAATAGAAAACATAAAACTATGTTAGTTTTAAATCCAAATAAATGCATTATAAATGAAAACATTATAAGAAATTTATCAATTTAATAAGACATTATTGTCAAAGATGTCAAAAATTTCAATAACATCCCATATGGGACACTATCATCCTATTATAGACAATAACATCATAAGTGGTAAAATACTATCCCAATAGGTCAAGATCATCAAATTATGCATCTGTATCTTAATTTTTTAAAAATAAATAAAAACTATAAAAATAAAAACTTCATAAAAATGTCTACATATCATATAATTTATTGGAAACATCGAGTGATTTAGATACATACTATATCATATGTAGTTTTTGTCTATAAATTAGTTTGTAAGGATTTAAATTGAAGAAAACATTCACCCATTAACTAGACACCTTGACAACTTAGAGTTCAATTGGCATAATACAACAATGAAAATTAAATTCTAAAAACATTTTTACCCCACTATTTATATGAATTGACTTTTTACAATATTATATCCTATATCTATTTCATAGTTAATTTATTGATTAAAACTTATATGAGTGATATCTTGAATCTCATTTATAAAAAATGTGTATTATCAATTAAAATGGGACACACATAACACCCTATCTCACATCTTAACAATATTTGACATTTATAATAACTTTAAAAATAGTCAATTTTCACAAATCATGATCCAAATGTCAATGCCTTAGGAAATAATACTCTAATCAAATGATACTATATCCTATTATATAATTTCTATTTTTATGTGACTAAATTTACATAGTGTTTACTTTAAAATCTCTTAATAAATATTATAACCATTATAATTGATTGAGCTGATCCAAATTTTTATATTTTTTTATCCAATTGATTTTATAATCTAATGTCTCACCTCTAAAGAGCTAAAAACATGGGGTAAACTAAAAAAATTATACTTATATGAAATTTATGTAATGTAGATACTCAATTAGTCATTACATCATATTTTAATCTTAGATATTTAAATATTTATATAGTTTTTAGGGGCATATGCCATGCACACCCAATTAGATCATAAATCAAATATTATGGATTTTAAATGATACACATCACAATTTTTAATAATGAAAAAAGGTTCAAAGGTTCAATTATTGTTACTAAATATAGGGTTATATTGCATACATATGCACTTACATTACAATAATAAAGTACAAATTCATAAATTTTGGGTGCATAATATAGATTCATACAAAATATTCAAATAAAGATTATATAATTTGCATATATATTCAATATTTTTTTTACATAGGGGAATTATAAAGATTCATACACACCATATCTTTTTTATATATGTGGTCATGATAGGCACATGGTTGTCATCCATTATATTTTGATAATGTATACAAACATTAATGAACAAAGTGACAACTAAATCTAAAATCCATATGCAATGATTGATTTAACTAAAGTGCATAATGCATAACTTGGAGATTATGCACCCTCCAACACTATCACTTATGAATCCATTATGGATTCTAACCTATTTATGTCTTGGGGTTACAAAGACCAACAATATAAATTTAGGTTTTTATCCCTTAATGGGTGTTATTTTATATATAATTACATTTCAAATTGGGTTTTATCACCCTTAATTCTCTAGTTTTTAATATAAGTGAAAATTTATTTAAATAATATGGTTACTAAAATTAGCACATGGGGTTCTATGCATCCCTCAATGTTTCTACTCATCACATTTACCACTTCAAATCTTATCCATTTTCATGGAAAAGAAATGAATAAACACTACACATTCCTTTTTACCCCTCCACAATTATTGGGTCAACTCTTAATACTCGACATTCATATTAATCCACAACACACATATAGGTGTAATTGTTCCTTGAAAAATATTTCATTTATGGTAATATATTTTATTTCACTTGGATAATAATCATAACTAATTATATACATATTATTTTTTAGAAACACTTTGGATCATTATGGCACATGATAATTCTACCCAAAAATCATCCACAAAATTTTGTAATCCCTTTTTCTCTTTTATCCACTATTTTTAGTTTCACTATAATGTTAGATTCAAGGGGGACATGTATATGATCATTTGGACACAAGTCTTATTTTAAAATGTTTTTTATTCAATTTGATTATAGTTATTTTATCTTAGAATTATGTACTTAGTGGTATAGGTATTTTATGTGTTTTCATTTTAAATATCAATTTTATATAACTTTTTGATCCCAATTTCCCATCCAAGTTACTTGAGTCACATTTAAAAACATATATCTCTATCCATTTTTCATTTCAAAGTTTTTATTATCCTAAAAAAAACTAACTAATAAGGGTCAATATTAATAATTGATCTTGACCCTTTCCAAATGATCCTAACACTTGATATTTTGATTCCTTATTTGACATGTTTCCCTATTTTAGCCATTTATTTTATTCCATTTGATGTTATTTTTTTTTTCATGCCCCTAAGTTTTAAATTCAAATCATAAAGGAGAATTTTTTCACATAAATTATCACATTTGAAGATTTATATTAAAAAATATTGGTAGAATTGAATCATTATATATAATTCTAAATTATTTTCATATTTTCATACTTGTGCTAAGGGTAAGCTAGGAGAAATAACATTTAGATCTACATTTATTATTTCACACACACATATGTATGAGAACTACATTTGAGTTTGAGTGTTCTTCAGATGTTGGTAATGTAGTGCATCACTTGATACTTAAATAGGGATTGACCTAAGTCAGTCCAACTCAATCCATTTGACCATAAAACCTTTATTTGATATCTCAAGCGTTTATGCAAGTAACTAGGGTTTTCTATTTTAGGAACATTTAAATACATTGAAAAAATTGAGAAGGTGGAAAAATATATTTACTAATGATATGAATCATCAAGAAAGGAATTAGAATCTAATTGTCAAATGGTCAAGATCAACCCATATGGGTCAAGGATAATGTTTGGTACTACTTACTTTATATTGGTTATGACCCAGACTAGAAATAATCACTAGATTCAAATAAATTGTCTACATAGGGTTATATCAACTAATAGGGTTCAATACCGATTGTTAGAACTATATATTTTTGATGATTTTATCATAAAACACACATAGTTGTCAAATATAGAAACAAATAAAATACATTCACTTCACAAAACTTCTAAATCATAAAATCAATCTTTACATATCAAGGAAGTGTTATAAATAAGATATGTGTTTCTCTACCCTCTCTTGTATTTGTTTATTGTGAATTTTATAGCTTACATGTTTAATCAAGGTTTTTAGATTATATTTTTGTTTATATTATATAAATATATAGTCAATTTATATTATAGTATTTTCTATATAATTAAAGGTTTATTATTTCATTAATCCAATTTTAGATAAAAGGTAATGCACCTCATGAAAAACAAGCAACTTTAATTACATATTGACATAATATTGTCTGATAAAGGCTAAGATGCTTTCTAGGGGGACTAAAATGATCTCAAATTTGGATAAATAATGAATATGGGACCATTTATATTATTATTTGACTCTAGACACTAATGTTATTCATGACCCATTGAGACACAATTTGAGTATAGACAAGGTGACTATGCTAGATCAATGGTAATACTCCCTTGGTGGTGATAATTTCAAGGTGAGTGGATCATGTAAATGGTAATATTTGGCTATTTAATACTTGAATTATTTCTTTATGTTGTAATTGAGATTATGTTTTTACTAGGTGTTATATTGATCCCACTTTATTACCTTATGAATTAATTAGAAATCCAATTACATTCATTTAAGTAAATTATCTAGCATATTTATATTATAAGCCTTTTTTATTAGGATAGTGGATTTCATGGGTGAAATAAGTGTGAAATAATAGGTCTTTTAAAATGAAGGAAAAAATAATACACAAGGCATTGTTGTATCATGTGTGATCCTACCTCTAACCCAAATCTTGCCTTAAACCTTATCTGATCCTAATTGAATGCCTTGTATGACTTTTGACCCTTTACTTAGTAATAGTATGTATTAATATAAATAAATCATTATTGGGTTGGTTTAAACACTTTTATCTAGTTGTATTCAATGCATGATGATGAAGTAGACAAATGTCTAGAATACTTTATGGTATAATTGTAGACTTGTCCATTAATTGTCTTTGCCTTGAGCTCTATGTAAGGAGTTGGGTTGTATTAGAATAAATCATTGTAATTTACTAGATCCACCATGTGTCATTATGTATTCTAAAATAGAATTTCCATTTATGAAGGCATGGGTTGGAAATTAGAGTGGTCGGTTGATCCAAGGAAATAACAGACACATATCATGTTCTAATTGGGTTTCAATAAGGACATAATGCCTATTTGAATAAGGTATATCTCTTGGAAAAATGTTATATTTTTATATAATTTTGATTAAAAAACTTTTGGGTTTAATTTAAATAATGAGAAACAAAAAGAGAGCCAAGATCTAAAGAGGGCCTAAATCATTGGGTAGCTGTTTTAAGGCTTGACTATTTTACTGATTGACTAAATTAAGTTTGTGTGATTCTTGATTAATTATAGTGTCAAGAGGAGTAATGTTTCTTGGATTAATTATTCACTTTGATTATTTATCTATGGTTGTGCTTGAGTTTACCCATACTTTAATACCCTCATGTAGGAGTTTTGAGTTAAAATATTCCTCAATAATGGTCTTAGATGCTAAGTGTTTTGCTTACTCAGTTAGTAAGGTTTTAACATGAAAAACATGGGATGCCTTGAAAGGTTACATTATTAATTATGAAATAAGGGATAGGTTTCTCATGTTTTACATGGTGGTAGGATGTTTAATCCCTATCATTACTTATTTTATAACTTATCTCATTGGATGTATGCCTATTGATTATTACCCTTGTGTGTTCTCTTTTTATGATTTTATGATTATGCAAATAGATATAAGGTTGGTAGCCTCTTAACTATGTGATGTTTTGATTGTTACTTGTGAGTATATATTTCATTTACCCATAGATATCTTGATTTACTTATTTTATTTATTTTCCTTACACCATGATGAGAACAACCTAGAGCTGGGAAGCCTGCTTGGGGTGCTTAGAGCAGTTATTTGATGATGGAAAAAGGATAGGAGGTGAGATCACCTTATATTGGCTGAAATTACACCTAGAGTAAATATGAGATCATCTTAAGCTATTGATTATTCTTGTTTTCCTTCCTTATATAATTGGCTATAAGCCAAGGATTATTTATTCTCAACTAAACCTATTATATTTATATTTTAATAACTAATTATGGGACGAGTTGTGAGCCACTATAATTATGAATTTTATCACTTGAATATTAAGGGTATTAATAAAGAGAAATATTGAATATTATTATTATTTTTATATGATTTTATATCTCCTTATGATAGACTCATCATCTTAAATGGAATCCTTTTGAACATTGTACATTCATAATTGAGCTTGGCCAAGTTAAGGGCCTTATTAAATATATATAAATATTTAGTTTAAAATATTATTAATTTTTATTCATTAAATATTGAGTTGATTTTAATGGTGTTACTTTAGATGACTTTTATATGAAGGATCTATTATCTTTAAGGCAAGTGAGTTAGACTTCCTATACTATGGATGATAGGTATAACTTTATTTTCTATTAAGTTGATTATGGTTATGGAAAACCATCATATGATAAGGCATAACCTAAGAAAGATAAAATATTACATAACTCTTGAGATATGTTAACAATAATATCAATAATCTTCAAGTTTGGATATTCTTGTGAGTAATATTACAAATAGGGAGTAAATCTTAGGTCTATGTGGCTCTTTTGATAAAATGATAAGCATGCCTTGTTGGGTTTAATATTGGTTATTTCAACCTTTTATGGGAAATAAGAAGGGAATATTTTCCCTATAGTATCTATCTTTTAAATTTTGAGCATCCATTGATTGAATCCCTTGAATATGGTTTAATATATTAGGCATATGTATTAAACCTATAAGTTCTAAATTCTGATGAAAGGAGTAAATGGATCATAGTTTGAGCATTATCTTAAAGGGTGTTATGGATATATTAAGATACCTTTAGATATTATGTTAGTTGAATAAACCAATTATAATATTGGTTAAGTGTTGAGAGATCATTTGAGTTCGATGCCTTCTTTTTAATAAAATATTAGTCAAAGGTTAGTTCTTCTAAATGTTGAGTAAATTATTGATGTTACTATGTCTTGCCCTAGAACTATGTTTTGTCTAAGGTTTTAACTAAACTAGTTATTTTATTCGTTTATTTTCATTTCTTCAAATTTGACTCACACTAGTTTTATTGGATAATTGGATTCATATTCTTGTCTTATATGTTTTATACATTTATCTTAAGCATTCAATTCTAGCCTTGGAAAATTTTCCTATGTAGGTTTTGGTTTAATCAACCTTTATTGCCTTAGTCACTTTTTAAACTAATCATAAAATTCAACTTAGTTAAATATGGTCTTTTTTCCTTAGTTACATTTTACTTGATGACTACATTCATTGGCTTGTAATTTTCCTTAGATGCCTCTTAGAGGGGTCTTTTCATGGCCTTTTGACTTAGTCAATTTTATGAATTTTTTTGAGTGGTAAAAATGAATCCATGTGTCATCATCCTATAACCCAGGAGTGATGTAATTTTGGTCTATGGTAAAGTCATTAATAGGATAAAAGGATAATGAGATGTTACCATGTGGTATCATCTTGACAACCATCAATCCCAAAGAGGAAAGTAGAGAGCAATGCATTTGTGATAGTAAGAGAGTGGGATGTTTCAATATGACATCATCTTGGTAACCTATAATATTAAAAAGGAGCATATAGGGAATAATCAACATTGGGATAGTGGGATAGTAGGGTATTTCCATGTGGCATCATCTTAGTGACCTATAACCCCAAAGAAGTGTATATAGTGTGAGAAGCCTCTATGCTAGTTGGCTACAATGATGTTTCCATGTGGTATAATCCTGATGACCTAAAATATTATATAGGTCAATATTGGGTACAAATATTATGGATAAGTAGGTGAGTGGGATACTACCATGTCATATAATATCCCTACTCCACTATTACAAAGAGGTCAATACTAGGCACAAAGCTCATAGACAAGCGAGTGAGTAGAATTATTCCACAGGGAAAAATCCCATTATTCTATAGTTTTAGATATATCTATTGAGTGTGAATCCTATGGGATAGAAAGTTATAGTGATGTTTCCATATGGAATAATCCTATTTTTCCTCAATATAGGGTAAAAAATACTCACCTAATAGAGTGGAAATGTAGTTTATTAGAAAATTTTCACCATGTGGAGAATTTCCAAGGTATCCTAAGAAGATACATGTGGTAAGAGTGTCCTTAGAACTTGAAGAGAACATGGTGTGGCCTTATATCCTACCAAAGTGACCACATGGAGCCCAACTACATTAGCAATGGCTACGGCCAATTTTGATGGTCACATTAATTTCACTACATAATAACCTTGGGTGTAAAGCTTACATTCAAGTTCATGGAATCTTGATCGAGCAAACTTAGAGATTAGCCAATAGCTTATAACTAACCACTAAATGATAATGGTTTTATGGATTTATTATTATGTTTGATCTAAATGATTTTTGGTATGTGTTATTATGTTTTTGGGTGTTTGTTTGTAGTATTTTATGTCATGTTCATGTTTAGGCAAAAAAATGATCACGAAGTTTTGGTATTAGATCCAAAGTTAAAATCTAGGAGATTTGAGGATCATCCACTTGGGTTCATCACCTTTCTAACTCTGGTTAATCATGATTTATGTAAATTGAATATTTGTGCATTGCTTGTTGATAATTTTAAAATATGATTGGTGTTGGTTGGTAATGTTGAAACTAAATATCATATGTTATTAATTGAACTAATAGCTATGAAAAGGCACTAATGACCACTCTTTTGAAATTATGAATTATTTGGATTCATTGAATGTGTATGTTTAAATTAAGGGAATGTTAAAGAAAGTGTCTCTTTTTATTTATTTCATTAGGACCATTCAATGAATGAGGATGTGGTAAAACTTTGGTATTGAGGTTATGGCTTGATATATGAATACATATAATATTTATTATGCTAATAAATTGAGTGGTAATATTTAATTTTATTTAAAAAATAATATGAATCATGTTGGAACCAATCAGAGCATGTATGTCTCTACATAATTAATCTTTCATAAAAATATCATGTTATATTTGAATAGCTTTAGGCTGCTAATTGCCTTATTATGTATATATGAACATAACCTAGCTTATTATGTTATTTATAGGTGAATTTAAAATGGTTATTAGATTATATTCCTAGCTATGAAGCGTATTGAATGGATTAAGGTAACCTTGCACATTGTTGATACTATGATGACAAATCAATCAATTAAGAAATCTATATTTATAATAATGATTGAGAGCATAAAAGAGATGATAATCATGTTGAATTATTGTGAAGTTACATGGTATTAAAATGGAAAGAATATAATATTAATAAATTTCTCATAATTATAACTTATAAATTTTGATAGGTAGAACTGCTAATTGCTTTGGGCACTTGTAAAACACTGTGTGTCAACAAAAATTAGAAATGGTGAACATAGAGGTGTCCTCTTGAAATGATATCCCTACTTATATCTTACCATAAAAATTATGTATAAACATACAAGTGGGACATAATTATAGATGGAATTATATCTAAATTATCATGTTAAATTAGAGGCATAGGGTACCAACTACTCAACTTTATCATTTTTGTAGTGGTAGTAGTATATCACCCTCCTACATATTACTCCTCAAATTGAAATTATCATTTTTTGTAATAGAAATGGTGTATCACCCTCCTATATGTTCTTACTCATAGTTAAATAAAAATTAATTCAACAAAATAAAGTGGTAATTGGATCCATAACAAATTTTGTTAGTAATGGCTAGTGGAACACATCCCCTATGCTTTGATGTAGTTTGATTTTTTAGACAGCTAGTGGATCACTGATGCTCTCTTAACTTATTAATTTTCATAATAAGTGGTTTATATAGCCACATAATTATCATATTATTATTTTATTTTCCCTAAGTGTGCTTGCATATATTATTTTGAGATTTTTGAGATTTTGTTTATATTGCTTGGAAACTAGCATTATTTTCTTCTTGATGTCGAATGTTTCATGCTAAAGGCTGACCATGGAATTAGTTGATGATTATTTTTGTTGGATTTTATTTCATTATTTAGCCTACTTAGTCTCATTTTATTAATTTTTCATCTACATGATCAACTGATGTTTCTTCAAGTGATTATGATGCTTGCTTGTATTGGTTTCATGTCTTAGTATGTGCATAACTATCACTTTATACAAGTATAGTGGAAAATAAGTAGATTGAAAATGATAGATAAGTGGGTCATGGTGGGGAAATTTATCATGGGTCCAAGATACCTTCCTTTTTCCCCCACAAAACATGGTGGTTTTAGAAGCTGAGGTGTCTTAATATCACTATGGTGTCTCTTGCACTTTATGCATTAGAATGGCTAGTGGAATGATGTCCTAAGGACCCCAAACCTATCAAATATATAATTAAATATATGAATTTTAATGATGTCTTAAGGGCCCCCAACATATCTACTATCTTTTTCACTCTACACATTGAATTCTTGGCTAGTGGACCAATGTCTTGGGGGCCACATATCTACTAATCTACACATAATTTTATTATGTAGTGGGACAATGTCTTGAAAGCCTCTTACATTTTAAGTTTAACATGATATACTAGATGGTATAATGAGATCTTAAGATCTCACATATATTAAATGGCATGGTAGTAGGTTGCTTAAAATATTTCATGATTGGCATGATACATTAAGAAGGGAAACAGTCCCTATATGTATTATTCTTCCATAAAATTGTTGAGATGGGAGTCTTACAAGAAAATTATGGGAAATTAAAAATTTGAGTAAGTGTAATAAATTTTTTCATCTTAAAAATGGAATTCATGAATTATACTTCAAGTCTAATGCGATTATGTCACACTTTTCTAAATCTAGTAAATGAATTGGTGTAAAAAGATTGAGGATTAGTGGCTATTGAAAGCTTTAATGGATGAACAAAGTGGTATTAAATCAAGGAATATGATTATTTAATGGGGGATAATGTAATGAATCTCATGAAAATTAAGTGAATTAAATTTATTGATATAAGATTGCCTAACAAAGACTAAGATCCATACCAGGGGGACTATAGGGATCTCAACTTTGGATACATAATGAATATGGGACCATTGATATTCTTATTTGAATATGGATAATAATTCTATTTATGACCCATTGAGACATGCTTAGGGTATGGAAAAGGTGACTATGATAGATCAAAGGTAATACTCCATTGGTGGTTTTTATTACAAGGTGAGTGGATCATGTAAATGGTAAGAGTTGGCTAAGCAATACTTGAATTATTCTCCTATGTTGTAATTGAGATTATACATTTACTAGGTGTTATATTGATCCCACTTCATGACCTTATAAATATAATTATGTTTGTATAAGTAAATAGTATATCATTCTTATTATTTTAAGCCTACACTATTAGGATAGCAAATTTAATAGGTCCAATAAGTGTGTAGGAATAAGTTTTTAACAACAAAGGAAAAAGGATTATGTCAGGAATTGTTGCATCATGTGTGATACTACCTCTAACCCAAATCTTGTCTTTAACCTTGCCTGATCCTAATTGAATGCCTTATATGTCATTTAATAATTTATTTAGTCTTGGCATGTATTAATGGATTATTATCATTAGTGGGTTGGTCAAAATACCTTTATTTGGCCATCTTTCAATGCATGAGGATGAAATAGACTGATGTCTAGAATTCCTTATGGTAGAATTATATACTTGTCCATTAATTGACTTTGCCTTGAGCCCTATTTAGGGAGGTAGGTTTTCTTAGTTTCAATCATAGGACTTTTCTAGAGCCACCATGTTCCATTATGGATTGGCAAAGACAACATCCATTTAGGAAGGCATGGGATGGAAAATAGAGTGATTGGTAAATCCAAGGAAAGAATAGACACATGTCATGTTTTAATTAGGTTGCAAGGAGATAAATCCTATTTGAGGAAGGAACATAGTAGAAGAGGTTTCTATTTTTTTAGACTTAAAATTTAAGAGCTTATGGGATAGCCTAAAATAAGAAGGAAAAATAAGAAGAGATCCTAGAGAGGGAGAGCCTCAATTGGTAGAAAAGTCTAAGAGAAGATCCAAAGAGGGCTTAGATCATTGGGTAGGTTTTTTATGACTTGACTATTATGTTGATTGACTAAATGAAGTTTGTGTGATTATTGATTGATTATAGTGTCAAGAGGAGTAAGGTCACTTGGCTTACTTATTATCTTTGATTAATTCTTTATGGATGTGTTTGAGTTATCCCATAGTTTACTACCCTTGTGTGGGAGTTTGGAGTTGAAATACTCCTTCATAATGATCCTAGCTACTAAGTATTTTGCTTAGTCAATTAGTAAGGCTCTAAAATGAAAAAATTGGGATGCATTGAAAGGTTACATTCTTCATGATGGAAGAATGGTTAGGTCTCTAATGTTGGACATTATGGTAGGATGATAAAGATCTATCATGTTTGATTTTAGAAATTATCTCATTGATTGTATACATGTTGATTAGTACCCTTATATTTTGTATTTTTATGCTTTTATGTTTACATAAATATATTTGAGGATGGTATCTCCTTAAATATGTGATGTTTGGATTTTTAATTATGAGTAGCTATCTCCTTGACCCTTAGACATATTGATTGCATTATTTTATTTATTTGCCTTGAACCATGATGAGAAGATACATCAAGTTAGGAGTCTTCCTTTGGGGTGCCTAGATCAATCACTTGATGATGGTAAAAGGTTGGGAGATGAGCCCACATTATGTTGGCTAAAGTTGCACCTAGAGTAAAGAAGAGATCATCTTTAGCTATTGATTATTCTTATTTTTCTACTTTCTTTATCTATCTATAAACTAAGGATTATTTTTTATCAGTTAAATGTAATATATTTATATGTTAATAATTTATTGTGGACCGAGTTGTGAGACATTATTATTATAAAGTTTATCAATTGAATGTTTTGGTTTTTAATTCAAAGAATTGTTAAATAGTCTTCATGTTTTTATATGATTATGGATCTCCTTACGATAGACTCATAATCTTAACTGTAATCCTTATGAACATTGTATATTCATGCTTGAGCTTGGCCAAGATAAGGGCCTTATTAAATATATATAAATATATAATTAATATCCCATGAGTTCTTGTTCATGACTTCTTGATTTGATTGTAATAGTGTGTACTTTAGATGACCTTTATATGAAGAATTTATGTACTTAAGAATTTATATGCTATGGATGATAGGGATAACTTTGTTTTATGCTAATTTAAATATGGTTATGACAACCACTTGTATGATAAGGAATAACTAAGTAATATAAAATCTCAAAAAACTCTTGAGCTTTGTAAGCAATAACCTCAATAATTTTTGGCTATGGATCTTCTTGGAAGGAATCTATAAAATGAGGAGTGACTCTTAGGTCTGTATAGCTCTTTTGATAAAATGATAAAAATGACTTGTTAGGTTTAACCTTGGTTATTTCATCCTTTTATGGGTAGGAAAATGGGAATCATTTCCCTATATTATCTATGTCTTTTCACTTCTAAGCATTCTTTTAATGAATCCCTTGTCTGTGTTTAATAGATTAGGCTTATGTGTTGAATCTAGAAGATATAAATTTTAATGAAAGGAGAAGATGACTCATAGTTTGAACAATATCTTAAAAGGTGTTTTGGATATATTAAGTTTCCTTTATATATTCTGTTAGTCAATTATAACAATGAAAATATTGGTTTAGTGTTGAGAGATCATTTGAGCCTTGATGCCTTCCTTTAAAAAAAGATAATTACAAATGTTAGTTCCTTTGAATACCAAGAAAATTATTGATATTGTTTTGTTTTTCCATAAAAATCTATTTTGTCTAAGGATTTAAATAAACTAATTAGAGTATTGGTTTAGTTTTGATTCTTTATCTTTGACTTAGACTAGTTATATTGATCGATCAGCTTCATATTCTTTCCTTAGATGTTTTCTATGTTTCTCTTAAGCGTTTGATCCTAGCCTTACCAAATTTTCCTATGTGAGTTTTGTTCTAACAATCCTTTATTTCCTTAATCACTTTTTTAACTAATGTAGACTTCAACTTAGTCAAATATGGCATTTTTCCTTAGTCATATTTACCTTGAAAACTAAGTTCATCTGCTTGGAATTTTCCTTAAATGTCTCTTAGAGGGGTCTTTTCAAGTTTTTTTTTCTTAGTCAGTTTTATGACTTTCTATGAGTGGTTCTAAGGAAGACACATGTCATCATTTTGCTAACCTAGATTGATGTTAGTTTGGTCTGTGTTATGGTTAGTGTCAAGATAGTGGGATAGTGAGATGTTGCCATGTGGTATTATCTTGGTGACAAATAATATTAGAGATGGACATACAAGGAGTGATGACTCTAGATTAGATGGATAATGAGATGTTTCCATGTGGAATCATCCTTGAGACCTAAAATTCTAGAGAGGACCATATAAGGAATAATTAGCATTAGGTTAGTGAGCTAGTGGTATATTTCCATGTGACATCACTAGTGACCTATAACCTTGGATAAATATGCACAATGTGGGTATTTTATAGGGTATTAATTAGGATAGTGGGGTTTTACCACATGACATCATCCCAGTGATCCATAATTATATAGAGGTTTGTGCTAAGAGTGAGGCATGTGGATAAGAGGGTGAGTGGGATGTTTCCACATGAAAAAATATTGCTACTTCATAGTTCAAAGGAGATTTGTACTAGGATTGAATACCATGGGAAAGTGGGTGAGTGGGATGCTACCATGTGGAAAAATACCAATGATATTTAGTTCTAGATATGTTCATATCAAGTGAAAATCCTTTGGGATAGTGAGTTAGTGAGATGATGACATGTGGCAAAATCCAATTACTTTATATTATTGAGGAAAATGTACCCACTTGAAAGAGTGGTAGGGTAAAGGATTACCAAATTATTTCCTTGTGAAAATTTTCCAAGGTCACTTAAGAAGTGATAGGTGGAAAGAGTGTCTTTAAGAACCCAAATATAAGGTGATATGGCCTTATATCCTATCAAAGTGATCACATGGATCCTAATTATGTTAGAAATGGTCAAGGATAAATTTGATAGTCATCTCAACATCACTATGCAATAGACTTTAGCATAAGCTTATGTTCAAGTTCATGGAAGCTTGATCAAGTGAATTTAAATCTTAGCTAGTAGCTTGTGCCTAATCATTAAGTGATAATGTTTATAGGGATTGATTATTATGTTTGATTAAAATGATTTATTTTGTGTTCTTATGTTTTTGGATGTTTATTTTTAGTAAATTGTGTTGTGCTCATCTTTATGGAAAAAATGGGCATAACATTTTGGTATCAGATCCTAGGTTAAACTGTGGGAGCTCTAGGAGTGATCTATTTAGGTTCATCACTTTTATAACTCTAGTTAATCATTATTTATGTAAATTGAATATTTTTGCATTACTTATTCATGATTTTAAAATTTTATTGGTGTTGGTTGGTAATATTAGAACTAAATATCAGATGTTGTTAATTTAGCTAATAGCTATGAAAAGGCTCTAATGGCCTCTCTTTTGATATGATGAATTCCTTGGATAGGTTGAGTGAGTATGTTTAAATTTTAGTTATATTAAAAAAAAGTCTCTCTTGCTATTTAAAGCATTAAGACCATACGATGAACTAGGATATAGAAAAACATTAGTATTTAGGTTATAGCTTGATCTATGAATAAATATAATACTAATTTATCCTAACTAATTGAGTGGTATTCTTTAATTTTTATTAAGAAATAATATGAATTTCATTGAAACTAATGGGAGTAGGCATGTCTCTGAATAATTATTATTTCATAAAAATAACATGTTATATTTGAATAGCTTTAGGCTGCTAATTAACTTATTGTGCATATATGAGCATATCCTAACTTATGCTATTGTTTATAGGTGCTTGTAAAATGGTTATGAGGGTATCTTCTTGGATATGAAGCATATGGAATGGATTAGGGTAACCTTACACATTCTTGATATTGTAATGAAAAATTATTCAATTGAGAAATATACACTTATAATAATGATTGAGAACCTAAAAGATTTTATAATAATGTTTAATTAATGTGAAGTTATGTGGTAGTAAAATGGAATTAATACATATAGTATTACTAAATTTTCTCATAATGATAACTTGTCGATTTTGATAGCTAGAACTACTAATTGCCTTGGGAACTTATAAAGCACTATGTGTCAACATGAATTAGAAGTGGTGACCATGGAGGTGACCTTATCTTGAAATGATGTACTTGAATCTCCCTTTCCATAAACATTATTTTCAACATATAGGTGGGACCTAATTACAAATTACATTATATCTAAATTATCAAGTCAAAATAGACACATAGGGTACCAACTACTCGAATGTATAACTTTGTGTAGTGGTAGTGGTATAACACCCTCCTACATGTTATTCCTAAAGTTGATAGTATCATTTTGTGTAGTGGAAGTGGTGTTACACACTCCAACTTGTTATTACACATAATTTAGCAAAAATAAATTCAACATGATAAAGTGGCAATTAGTTCCATAAGAAAATGTGTTAGTAATGGCTAGTGGAACATATCCCCTTTGATGTGATGTAGTTTGATTCTCTAGATGGATAGTGTATCACTAATGATTTATTACCTTATTCCTTTACCCCTAACTGGTTTATATATTCACATAGTGATTGTATTATGATATGATTTTTGATAAATGTGTTTGTCAAACTTATTTTAATTTGTCTTAACTTTTGTTTATATTTATTGGAAACTAACATTATTTTATTCTTAATTTTGAATGTTTCAAGATAAAGGCTGGTCATGGAAATTATTGATGAATTTTTTGTTGGATTTTATTTCATTATTGAGACTAATTATTATCCTTTTATTGATTTTTCACCTACATGATTAGTTGATGTTTCTTCAAGTGATTATGATGTTTGTTTGTGCTAGTGTAATGTGTTAATATTTTCATAATTATCACTTCAGGCTAGTATAATGGAGAAAAAATCACTTGAAAATGATAACTAAGTGGGTCATGGTGGTGTCCTATCACATGGGTCTACTAAACCATCCTTTCTCACCCACTAGAAGTGGTGGTTTTAGACATCGAGGTATCTCAAGAACAATGAGATCTCTTTCACTCTATGCATTAAAATGGCCAATGAAGCAATGTCCTAAGGGCCCCTAGTGTCTCAACTGTCTCTTTCAATCTAAGCATTAGAATGGCTAGTGAATAAATGTCCTGAGGGCCTTTGGCATATCAACTATCTCTTTCAATCTATGCATTAAATTCTTGGTAGGTGGACTGATGTCTTAAGGGCCACATATATACTAATATTCACATAATTTTATTATCTATTAGACTAATGTCTTGATAGACTCCTTCACATTAAGTCACACATGATTTATTTTTTAGTAGACCAATATTCTAAAATCACATATATATTAATTGGCATGGTATTAGGTTGCTTAAAATCTTTCATGATTGGAATTATATATTGAGAAAGGAGATATTCCCCTGTATGTATTATTCTTTGAAAAAATTGATGAGATGGGAGTATTATAGGATTATTTTGGGAAAAATAAACTTTGAATAAGTGGAATAAATACTTGTATCTTGAAAATGGAATTCATTAATTATGTTAAATGTTTGTTATAAATATGTCACACTATTCTAAATCTGAAAAGTGAGTTGGTGTCAAAATATTAAGTATCAATGGATGTTAGAAGCCTTAATAGATAAACAAAGTAGTTCTACATCAAGGATGATGCCTCTTTAAGTGGGGGGAATAATGTAATGTACCTCATTAACCAAAAGTGACTTTAATTGATTATTGACATAAGATTTCCTAATAAAGACTAAGATCCCTACTAGGGGGACTACAAGGAGCTCACCTTTGGAAACATAATAAATATGGGACCATTGATATTCTTATTTGAATATAGATAATAATGTTATTCATAACCCATTGAGACATTCTTTGGGTATGGATAAGGTGACTATGATAGATCTATGGTAATACTCCCTTAGTGGTGTTGATTACATGGTGAGTTGATCATGCAAATTGTAAGAGTTAGTTAAGTAATACTTGAATTATTACCTTATATTGCAAATGAGATTATGCTTTTACAAGGTGTTATATTTATCTCACTTCATGACCTTATGAATTAATTGGAAATATAATTACATTAGTTTAAGTAAATGATCTAATATGCTTATTATTTTAAGTTTCAACTATTAGGATATCAAATTTCATGGGTGGAATAAGTGTGCGAGAATAGGGCTTTACCAATGAAGGAAAAAGGACTATGCTAAGAATTATTTCATCATGTCTGATACTACCTCTATCCCAAATATTTTATTAAATTTTACTTTATCCTAACTAAAAGCCTTATATGCCATTTAACCCTTTATTTATTCTTAACATGTCTTAATGGATTGCAATCTCTATTAGGTTGGTCAAAATACCTTTGTCTAGTTATCTTCAATTCATGAGGATGAAGTAGACCAATGTATATAATTCCTTATCGCATAATTAAAAAAAATTACATTAATTACATTTTTCTTGAGATATGTGTATATAGATAGGTTGTCTTAGAAGAAACCATATGACTCTACTAGATCTTTCATGTTCCATTATGGATTGACAAAGAGAAAGTTCATTTATAAAGGCATGGGATGACAAGTAGATTAGTTGGTCTATCCAAGTAAAGAATATAATCATGTATATTTTTATTGGGTTGCAATAATGAGAGAATGCCTATTTGAAGAACATAGATCTCTTGGTAAAGGGTTCTATTTTTATAGACTTCAGATTTAAAAACTTTTGGACCAACCTAAAATAAAAATGAAAAATAAGAAAGGTTAGAAAGGGAGTGCCTCGATTGGTATAAAAGTTTAAGATAATATCCAAGGAGGGATTGGATCATTGGGTAGGTGTTTTATGACTTGACTATTTTATTTATTGAATAAATGAAGTTTGTGTGATTATTGAATGATTACAATGTCAAGAGGAGTAAGACCACTTAGCTTACTTATTATCTTTGATTATTTCTCTATGGATATGCTTAAGTCTCCCCATAGTTTACTTTCCTTGTGTGGGAGTTTGGAGTTGAAATATTCCTCCATAATGGTCCTAGTTGTGAATTATTCTACTTACTCAGTTATTAAGGTTATACCATGATAAACTTGGGATGTCTTGAAAGGCTACATTATTCATGATGTAAGAAGGGTTAGGTCCCTTATGTTGGACATGATGATAGGATTTAAAATCCCTCTCATTATTTATTTTAAAATTTATCTCATTTGATATATGCATGTTGATTTATACCCTTGTTTGTTCTATTTTTATGCTTTTATGATTTTGTAAATAAATCTAAGGTTAATAGCCTCTTGACTATGTGATGTTTGGATTGTTAATTTTAACTATCTCATTAACTCCCATCAATATTGATTTCATTATTTGATTTATTTTCCTTGCACCATAATGAGAACATTATTGGAGATAAAAGTATTTCTTAGTGGTGCTTATAACAATTTTTTGATGATAGCAAAAATTTGGGAGGTGAGCCCATATTCTGTTGGTCAAAGTTACACCTAGAGTAAAGAGGACTTCATCTTTAGCTATTGATTATTATTGTTTTATTATTTTCTATAGTTGGATATAATTCAATTATTATTTATTATCATCAAAACCTATTGTAGTTATATGTTAATAAATTTTTGTGTGCTGAGTTGAGAGCAGATATTATTTTGAACTTTATTAGCTAAATGTTTTGGTTATTATTATAGAGAACTAATGAATACTCTTCTTGTTTTTATATGATTATATATATCCTTATGATAGACTCATCATATTAAGTGGAATTATTATTATTTTTTATATTCATGATTGAGCTTAGCCAAGTCAAGGGCCTTATTAAATACATACATATATATATTGAATATCCTATAAATGATTTTTCATTGTAACTTGAGTTACTTGTAATGGTGTTAATCTATATGACCTTTAATTAAGGATCCATTATCTTGAAGGCAAGTAATTTAGAATTTATATGTTATGGATGATAGGGATAAATTTGTTTTGTACTGATTTAAATATGGTTATGGTAAACCCTTGTATGATAAGGTATAACCTAAGTAAGATAGATATTATATAACTCTTGATCTATGTTTATAAGAACCTAAATAAGTTTAGACTGTGGATCTTCTTTGAAATAATCTACCAAATTAGGAGTAATATTAGGTCTATATGGATATTTTGATAAAATTATATGAATTCCTTTTGGGGTTTAAACATGGTGATTTAATCCTTTTATGGGTAGTTGTAATCATCTAAAAGTGGTATTTGGATGTTAAGAGTGTTTCTTGAGACAACTTATTCCTACCTTATCCCTATACCTATCCAAGAGCTTTTATCATAGTTTTCTAGCCATTGTGTGGACTAGAGATATCTCAAGTTAGCCAAAACATAATCTTAGACCTGTATTTATAGAAATGAGCCCTTCCTACCTAGAAACTAGACAAATAGACACTAGCACTACATTAAGGACAGTAGAGCCATATGGTGTTAGTGTACCCAACATGGTGCTAGTGTCCATTAACCTAACTCTCCTAAAAGGATATATTTTCAAATGTGTAACCCTCCAAAGGTTAGCCTAAATTCATTTTATTATTTGCACAAACTATGAAATGCTATAAATACAAGACTATTAGACTTATATCCACTAGATGGAAAATAGATGCAAAACCCCTATTAAAATAAGAAATAAGTTGATAAAAATCAAGGTTATTAATCCTTATTTTCCCCTAATTCTACATAATACCAACTACAATCTACGTAATCCTAGATTTCAAAGATTTCCAATCTCAAGCACACTCAAGGAACTCAAAACCAATATCATTATAGCATTCACATTTACTTTGCACCAAATAGTAGGGGGAGGAACTGCATCGGGATTGATCCTTCCTTGAATTATTGGTATATAGGAAAATTTCTTCACAATAGGGTGTTAAGGATGTCCAGCTTATCCTATTAATGAAAAAACATTTTTAGCTCATGTCATACTTGTAAGGAGGATTTAGGTTTACAACTTAAATTAACTATTATAGGCCTAATATAAATTTATAGATTTTGTGTGCACAAGAACATAACCCAACAACATAGGCATCAGTGATCCTAGAAATTAGGAACAATCTTGAAAAGAAGACAACAGTGCTATTTTTAAGACACAAAAGCCACATGGTACTAATGTCCAAGTAAGAATCTAACTCATGGACCTTATTGATGACACTCATACCTATCCTTAACTCATTTTTTAGTACAAAAATATTTTGCAACATTTATTTTCTAGATAAGTCTCTATTTAAAAATTTATTACTATTTTTAGAAAGTCAAAGTAAGTCAAATTTTGTAAATAATTAGTGGTTATTTATTTCATATTATTTTACTAATTTAGATAACTCAACCCTTTAATCTAACTTAGGATTTACATTGGTAAAAAACTAAAAGGTTAAATCATTTGGCGAACTTGACTTAATTTGAATATTGCTTCAAACCCTAGTTTATATTCTCCATTTTTTGTGCACTAAATTAGGGTTACATATTTTTTCTATTTTTTGGTATAACCTAGCTCATTAAATCAATCTTACATTAGGGTTTCATTTATTTGAATATAATTTAAATTTTTACACAACCTTAATTCAAAAAACCCTAACCTTAGATATACTTAGGGTTTGTATCCTTTTTCTATTAATACTTAGATTTTAGTTCCAAAATATCATATTTGTTTCCATATTTTTTGCCAATATTTCTTAGATTAACATTCTTAAAAAAGTTTAAAATATATAAAACTTGTTTTCCTACCTTCTAATTACAATGGTAGAATTTACTAATAGATTTGACAAGATTGATAAGTGAAAATTACAATATTTTGAGTCCAAAAATATAGATATACAAGATTAATTCATCATTAATCTTCATTAATAACTAGAAAATCTAAATAATGGTTGATTTTCAACTCCCCTAGTTAATAATGTTGTTACACCTATAGTGGGGCCAACTTAGCCAACTTAGTTAGAACAATGTAAAATTGTAATTCAACAACCATCATTGACAACTACACCTCTTGTGGCTTGTTCCTCCACTCTAAATTTACAATCCCTTATGCATGAGATTCATACTCTATAGTCTAAGGTTTTACATCTTGACAAGGGAGCCACTAGGCCATCACATTCCTTAGATTCTAATATTCTCTTACATACACCTTTGGCACATCACATGGTGTAAAATCCCTTTCCATATGGTTTTGTGGCACCCAAGCCTACATTATATGATGGAAAGGGTGACATAGAACATCATCTTAGAGATTTTCATGTAACATGTTTGGACTACGTGTCTAATGATTGGCTTCTCACAATTTTTTTTCCATGTAGTCCAAATGATTATACCCTAAATTTATTTTATGATTTACCAAATCAATCTATCACAACATTAAATCCTTTTTCTGACATGTTATTAACACACTTATATATCAACATCAGTGATAAGATATCATATGCACAAGTAGCACAATTGAAATAAAAGTCAAATGAGCCTATTACCAATTATGTCTTACAATTCAAAACTATATTATCTAAATTGAGAATTATCATGGTAGATAGAAATATTAAGACATATTTAAAGAAATTCTCTTACTAGCATTACATGAAGCTATCTTGTTTAATAACTTTCCTATATTTATATATTTATGCCATAATCAACTAAAGAGAGGTTAAGTTATTATCAATGGGAAAACTCAAGTACATGAATGGCTCAAATTCAAATATTAAGATTTCAAGAAAACCTCCATAAAAATTAAGGGCCACTAATAATAATAATGACCAAAAGGACAAAATTAATGTAACTTATGATCTATCTCCTAGATTGGTTTTATCCACCCCTTAGAGTTGAATCTTCACTAATCTTCTAGAGTCACCAACACATGTTTTACATTAGTTATTGGAATGAAATGTAATAACTCTCCCTCTTAAAAAATAGGTTGATATGACATGACCTCTTCCATATAAATATTATTATAATGCATTCTATAGGTATCATAGGGAACTAGGACACACAACAAACAAATGCATAAGCCTAAATCATAAGATACAAGATCTAATTAAGGCTAACATTATTTATGTGGGAACACCCACAAAGGCACAACATCATATCAAATAGAATCTAAGGATATTAATATATTATCTTATCCATTTCCAAATCACACAAAAAATGAGATAGGGGGCACACTAGGTGATCACTACACATACCAAGCACATCCACCACCATCTTCATATCATACAATTATATAGGAGGCACATCTATTGCATAATATTATTGGCATGTACCAAACTATAGTCCTACTTAGACCACTCATTACATTCTCAGAGTAGGGAGATTGTTAATGAGGATACATATTTACATGCACTCTTTATATGACCATACATAAATCATCATCCCATCTAGAGTGTTATGGTTGACAATGGGTCAAGCATAAACATGTTTACTATGAATTTTTTTTATCATTTGGAGTACTTAGATCAGGATATATTCTCTACAAACATAGTCATCAGTGGTTTCATTAGACATGTTTAGAGCTCCATTAGGGAGATTGTGCTTCCATTATATGTTGGACTAACATATTTATCCACTTAATTCCTAGTAGTACCTAGTGTAGGAGTGTTTGATATACTATTAGGTAGGCCATGATTACAATACTTATGAGCTATCCCATCTATAGTGCACAAATGCGTAAAGTGCATAGATGTAAATAAGGTGGTCAAAATTGAGGTTCTCCCATATTAGTGTCCTCTATCCATCCCATAAGAAGTTCCAACATAGCCACCATTTATATTTCCAACACCATTATTAGATATTGTACAATTATCAGTTATAGCCTAGAGTACAATTCCTAGGCATACATCACAAATTTTAGTAAAGAAACTAGTGTAGGTGAAGTATAATCCTATGGTATTAACATGTGTGTGTACTCTCCCATAGAGACCATTATTAGAGAAACCCCTACATTAGAGATATGTCACAAATTCTAGAGGACCTTACTCCACTTAGTTTATGCTAAGATCAGTATCATTAGGCTCTTGGTGTTCTTAGCAAATGAAACACATCACCGATAGCTTCTTCTTCTACCATATATGTTCCTAAGACCACTAAAATTCATAGGGAATCATAGTTAGTTCCATATATTCATAGCATCATTACACAGGTAGATATAAGCACAAATTACTCCACATAGTAGATTATGGGATCATAGTTACCCCTTCACACAACTCAAACAAACAATCATATTTCCATTATTCAATATAAATCATGGTGATAGTGAGTCTCCCATGGGACTCATTGGTTAGTATGGTTCCTACCCCCTTGTACATACTTTTTTCTCTTTTGCCCCTTATACATAGTTTATTTTCATTTACCTATACATAGCTTATATCCAAAAAATAAAAAAATAGTATAGCATGTTAAAACACAAAAAAACATTTAAAAATTAATAAAAAAACACAAAATTTATAGATTGTGCACATTTTTATGTTTATGTTTCTTGTATTTTCTAGACACTACATGTGTTAACTATCTTATTATAGTTAATTTTATCATACATACATGCTTCACTTGTTCTTGTTGAGTGATTTAATATTACATACTAGACTCTAATCCATTACATTGATAAATACATGCTATCATATACCCATTGGGGGCATATACACTAATATAGGTTTATTAATTTGATACATTTGTCTACTCAAGGGAATTCTATACATAGTTTCTATTCCTAGGTTCTATCCTTACATTCTATACAATATAGTTTACACATTTATATATCTTGATATAGATCATTGAAATTCATGCTCATATTTTTTCTAACTATCACTAGTTTAGACTCAACATATGTACATCATATCATTTACACAGTTCTATACTACGTTCATACATACTTTCATATCTAGATTTCCTAGTTTAGACTTGATTATGTTTCTAATGCTTATTATATTCAAGGGAATTTGAATATACCATTGTTGTTTAGCTCTAAACCACTTATATTCATTTTATGACTTGGACATGTGCCCATTTACCTTATGTGACCTTTCCTAATTGTGTATGTAGACATTTGAACATGTCCTTCTATGTGGATCTAAGACAACTTGATTGCTACTTGTGTATGTGGACATTTGAACATGTCCTTGTATGTCTCCTCTTCTCATATTTAGTGACATGTACCCATGTCCCTTGTATTATGGCCCCTTGTCCTATTTTGTGTGCCTAATGCTTTTTTGCATGTATGCTTTTTTATATGCTTAAACACCATGACACTTGTATTCTATTTTTACACACTAGTTTTTAATGTCGTGAGGGACCTCATGCATCTTCCCTTCCTACTTGGGTGTTGTGATGGACATCATGCCCCATCCCCCTAGGTATCTACTCATATTTTTTATTATATACATTGATTACATCTATCTTGACACCCTTGTTTAATTCTAAATACAACATACATCTTACACTACATACTTATGCTTAGATTCTCTTATATTTTGATGTGATGTTTATACATTATATTGTATTGTCATGTAGTTATCATATATGATTTAACTAACACATTTTATAGAGCTATTGTATTTTAAGGATATTTATTACATAAGTCAACAACTACCATTAAAAGAGAGGGCATTCATAGGGGTTTTCAATATAAATCATGATCTTACATTGCTATTAAAAGATTATTTTTAGCACACAGGCTCAATTTCAAGAAATCATAGGCAAGGCACAAAAAAATAGGGAATCAAAAAGTAGTTCAATCACCCAGATTTTAGACTATACAGAAATTAACACATAGAATGTGACACTAGTGCCACATGGCACTATTATCCACTACATATCACTATTGTATAGTATCCCTAACTTTAGATTAGTTTAAATTATCTAGAATAATACACCAAGTACAATATATATTTTCACATATATAATTATAGGTTTGATAGTTATGTTTAGATTTTGCTTAGTTACACTTATTTCATCTTAGATTCATTCCAGTTGCTCAAGTTAGGGGTATAATACATGGCATGATATTCACTAAATTTAGTTTAGATACATATATATAGTTACTATAACTCAATACATAATCAATATACTTAGATATTAGATTAGGGGCATGTGTACGACACACAATTTCCATATGCTTAGTTAAACACAAGTTGATTAAATGGAATTGAAAACTCCATGTCATTATCTATCTCATATACACTTGATATCATATTCTAGGTTATCACCAATTTCATCCCTTACTCAATCTACATTAGTTGACATTCTTGAGTGGCCTAGAGCTACCTAATGTACTTGAGTGGTCACATATCTGATATACACTGGTAGATATACCTAGTTAGATATTTCTATCACATAGTGTAGTTTAGTTTCAGAGGAATCTAATACACATTGGTTGGAAATGATGGATTCATATCCTACTTGAGTTCTTGAGCCACCCACATGAGAGGGTTAGACATACTTACAACTAATCCAAACTATTCATAGGTTATGATCCACCAAATAGGGGTGGGAAATGATGGATTCAAAATTGGATTGAGTTATTGGTTGACCCACATATGAGTATTGATAAAGTTATCAACTCAGTCTAAGCTATTCAATGATTTGATCACTATGGAAATGTACACACATAGGTTGTCACTAGGTTCATACATTTGTTTGAATACCTAATGAGGTGTATTCCTTCCTTTCTTTTTTGATATCTTCACTCAAATTTACTTAGTTACTTTATTCATCATAGTCTTTTGATTTTTATATTTCTTAAGGATTGATTTATGCAACTTTCATTATAGGTCATACTTTGGATCATGCTTCATACACATAGACCCAAATTCACATACTCAAACTTAGTTACATGGGCTTCATTTCCTAGGTAAGTCTAGGTATGATTCTTTTTTGTTTATACTAATCATTTCACTTTGATGAATTTCTAGATTAAAGGGGGGATGTAATCACCTAAAACTGGTATTTAGATGGTAAGAGTGTTTTTTGAGACAACCTATTTGTAGTTTTTACCTAAACTTATCCTAAAGCCTTTATCACACTTTTACATCCATTGTACAAACCATAAACATCTTTATTTAGCCAAAACATAGTCTGAGACCTACATTCCTAGATCCTATCCCTTTGTTCATAGTAACCTCCCAGTTAGACACTAGCACAACATCAAGGACACTAGAGCCGGTGTATGCAATAATAAATGCATCATTTCTATAAATTAATCTTGGCTTGAAGAAGATAGAGCGTACCTTCACTTCCAATTGGGAATACATTTTTTAAGTGAGAGCATGACTAATATGGGGATTTACTAGACTTGATTAGGGGATCACTTGTCAAAATACACCATTCTAAGAAGGGTTACAAAGCATATAGTCTAACACAATCACACAAAAACCCTAAAAGAGTCTTAGGTTTAATGTTCACTCTATTATAATAAATAGGAAAATTAAATTTAATATAATACTTACCAAAGCTTACTGCACAAAGTGGGGGTTAGAAATAAAAAAAATTAAATTAAACATGTATGTAAGACATATACTCATGTCAATGTATATGTAATCATAATACATGGTAGAGAAACAAAAATACAATATCTATGTACTCTTACAAAGGAGAAATAACGTTAGGAATACTTACCTTGAAGATGAACCCACCAAGCCTCAATCTCTCCCTTGGCCAAGGTGATTTGAAAGAGATTATTGTGGTATGTAAGGATAACAAAGAAAAAAAATCTCTAGGCTACATAACTGTAGTCATAAAAAATAAAAAATTGGTAACTTGAGCATGGCTTATGACACCTAACCCATAGGTCCCTCTTACTTATTCTCATGACACTTATAGGCATCTTTTAACTAATTCCCAATCATTTTTAACTTTCTAAACTTAATCTTATCTCAGCCACAATGCTCTTTCAAGGACAAATAAATCCCCCTAGGTCCCATCTACTTAAGATAGTATTACCACACTTGGACTATAGTTCTGATGCCACTCTTATTCACTTTCGGTGCTGCTATCCAAGTGTAATTTTGGCCCCAATAGTCAATTCCTTCTGGTTCCCCATCTTTATCCTTGTCAACCCAATGAGAGCATGTTCAAACCATGACAAATAGATCCCTATAAAATCCCATTTAAAGATCATTTGGAAAGGGTTGGTAAATATCACTAAGCAAGCAAGACTACTCAAGCAATCTTCCCTATTCTCTACATACAACTAGCCAATACACTTAAAATATTATTAAAATCCTTACACCAGTCCCTAGCTACCTCAAGAACATCTAGTTTAGTATTTTTAATATTCATACACTCAATCACATCATGTTGGAGAACTACATATGGATTGATATCTCTTTAGAGTATTGGTATGTCGGTAGTGTGCCCACATAAGGGGTGTGGATACATGTTCAATGAATCTTACACACACTAACTCCCCTTATTTATTTAAATTGGTAAAAGAATAATAGAGTATAGGGTTTAAAGAGAAAATATACTCTACAAGGAGCTCTAAAAACTTCCAACTATTAAAACTTCATAGATAGGGTCATACAGACCTGGTGAACAAAACTTAGAAGCTCTGATCCTCAAGACAATAGTGGTAGAGGTGGAATAGTATCAGTGCCACTCTTATCCACTTTCAATTCTCCCATCTAATCATAAAATGGAGGTCATATCTCAATTTATGATAGTGTCCTAGTCTTGCATAGTGAATCTTAGACCTTATCTTAATTGTATTAGCTAGTTTCTAGCTAAGTCTTACTTTCTCCATCTTATTACTATTTTTAGAAAGGTCAAACTTGTAATATAATTTAAACAAATTATTAGATTAATTATTGCATATTTATTTACTAATATTATTACTCAAACCCTTTAACTAAATTAGGAATAATACACCAATATTCCTAAAAAGGTTAAATCATTTGGTGAACTTGACTAACTTCATTTACACATAAAAACCTAAAAACCCTAGGGTAAATTTCCTACTAATTTTCCTATATTTTTTTAATTTTTTTACTTGTATAATAAAATCATAAATTATCATTAAATTTTAAAATTTTGTAGTAATTTTAAAATAATTTTCTTTCAAACCCTAGTTTCCCATACTAGATACTAGTATTTTCCCAGTAATTTTCCAATCATTTTCTAATTGTTTACTAGCATATTTAAATTATAAATTCACTTTAAATTTCAAATTTCAATATTAATTTTTATAAATATTAATTTTTTGAAACCTTAGTTACATCTTCTAGGTCCTATTAAATCATAAAATTTCCAAAAATAAATTAATTTTTTTTAATTGCATATTTCACTTAGAAATTCATTTTAAATTTCAAAATTTCATAGTAAATTTCAAAATAATCATATTTTAAACCCTAATTGCATATAATAGGTCCCATTGCTTATTAAGATATCACCTTAAATGTTTGTGAATTTTTTTCTTTTTTATGCATATTCTAGTTTGTTGTTTAGATTATATCCATTTAATTTGTTCTACTATTATCTAAGTTATTTTCCTTATGCCACCTAAGTTATTTGCATATCTTCCTTCGAGATGAAGTACAAGACTTAGTGTCAATCCTCCTAAATTTACCTAGATCCTACAACTTGACCATATACCATGGATAAACAACCAACTTAGGTTCTTATTATATATTCTACACATCTATATTACACCAATTTCAATGAGGACAATTTTGATAAAGAGCTATATGAGAATAAAAATGATGATACAAACACCAATGTTCATTATCCACCACATCAAACTCTTGATCCACTTCTACCAATTAGTAATAATTAAGTTATCCTCAACAAAGATTTTATCCTACAAAGTTTTCAAGAAAGACTCTAGGACCAACCCTAATATCTCACTCTTATTTTATAATCTATCATGGAAATAAAAAAGGCTAAACAAGTTGAATCTTCCATTCCTTCAGAGAAACCAGTTAAAAATGACACTATAGGGAAACTATGTCTCAACAACCCCCTATAGTAACCCAACCTACCTCTATGCCACCAACTATAGCTAGTACATCTTTGTATCCTGATGTGGTAGCCCTTATGTAAGAGATAAGATATCTTCAATCTAAGGTGATACATATTGAGTAAGGTGCCTCTAGACCTACTCAAGCTTTGGATTCTTTTGCTCTATTTCATACACCATTAACATGTCACATTTCTTCTACACCCTTGCCATAAGGTTTTGTTCAACCCAAGATTACTCTATATGATGGCAAGGGTGATCCATACACACATTTGAGAGCTTTTCATGTAGCATGCTTGGACTATGTACCAAATTATTGGATAATTACCAAGCTATTTCCATAGAAATTAAAGGATTATGCTTTACAATGGCTTTAGAATATACCAAATCAGTCATTCAATGCATTCAATCCTTTATCCAACATGTTCCCATCTCATTTAAGCATTAATATTGGTGATAAGGTTTCATATGCCCTAGTTGAATAATAGAAATAAAGGTAAAATGAACATCTAATAGATTATGTTCTTTGATATAAGATTATTTTGGCTAAATGACTAGCCCCATGGTTGATCAAGAGTGACAATATATCTTCAAATAGAGTCTCTTACCAAATTTTCATGAATCAATTATGTTCAAAATATTCTTGTCCTTCACTGAATTATGTCACACACTAAAGGAAAGAGAAGTCAAACTAATTTTGATGGGAAAACTCAAGTACACAAGTATATCAAAAATAAAAAACATGAATAATAACAAAATCCCATATAAATTTAAGGTCAATCATAGAAAGAGTTAGAATCAATCAATAGTCAATGTGGCTTTTGAGCCCCCTCAATGAGTGGTTTTATCAACACCTCCTTGATGAACCTTCATCAATCTACCAATTTCTCTAGCCAGAGTTTTATAGTAACTATTGGAATGTAACATCATATCTCTCCCTCCTATTTGATAGGTTGACCCAATAAAGCCTATTCTATATGGATATGATCAGCATGCATTTTGTAAGTTTTACAGGGCACCAAGCCATACAACAAATAAATGCATCAGTTTGAGACATAAGATACATGATTTGATAAATGGTAATCATATTGATCTTGGTACTTTAGTTGAGACTCCTCAAGTAAAGAAAAAACATGATAAATCCTTAAAAATAATTTTATATCCTTTTATAAATTGTTCTAAATAGGATACAGGGGACACATAAGGGGTTCACCATACATATCATACACATCCACCACCAGATACATACATGGCACCTTCAGTTGAGATACATACATGGCACCTTAAGCTGAGACACATATTTTGATCAACATGATTGGTGTATATAGTTATAGAGTTATAGCTAGACCTTCCATCTCATTTTTAGACTCTTTATTAAAGCTTACATTTATAATCATCCTATTCATAGTGTTCTCATAGATAATGGATCCAGTGTGAACATGTGTACTATGAAATTATTATAGAATTTAAGATATTTAGATCAAGATATTACTTTGATAGACACAATTATTAGTATATTCAGTAGGCACATATAAATTTCATTGGGTGAGATCGTACTTCCTCTACAGGTTAGTCCAATACATGTGGACACACCATTTACTATAGTTCCTACTGTAGGAGTTTTTTATATGCTAGTTGGTCGACCATGGATTCAAAAACTTTGATCAATAACTTCTATAATTCATATATTCATGAAATTCATTCATGGTAATTAGGTTGTTATAATTGGAGTTCCATATGAGTTACCACTCCCCAGTTTAGAGACATCTTCTACTATTCGATAGTCACCAATTTTAGTTTTGCTGCTAGATTTAGTTCAGCCTTTAGTTGTAGTTCTTACACCAGTTATAGTTCCTCCTCCAATTCTAATTTAAACATAGTTGAGTCATCCATTTCTAGCATAAATATTTCATACACCTCCATAGCTTCAGGATGTTAGATAGCTTTCGGCTACAATGTTCACACCTAGGGTAGTATCATTGAGATCTCATGCATCTACTCACATAGCACATGTTTAGAGAGATTCTACTACTACCAAATGGGTCCCTAATATCCCTACAACTACATCCACTTCTTAGAGTTATAGGGGGACCCGACATTTAGTTTCTTTCTCTATGATTTTAGAGCATTTACAACGTATATAGATTTTAGAGCCATAGTCTCAACATTTACATCATGTTTCATTATCATGCATTATTATTCTCCTTGATACAAGACACAATGATAGGGAGTCTCCAATGAGACTCATCAGTTAGTATAATTTCTCTTTAGTATTATATATACATAGTTTCCTATGCTTGATTATACATATTCCTTTTCAATATCTTGTACATAGTATTTTTATGATTGATTTTACATATTTAAAAACATTTCAAAATATAAATACAATACAATAATATAACAAATCTATAAATAATATAACATTTCAAAATAAAAAAACATGCAAATAATTCAAAAAACACCAAAAATATTTTGATTATATGCATCATCCATGCTTTACATTTCTACTATCATGCTAGACTTACATTTACTATTATATGCTATTGTTTGTCAATTTATCTACATTAACATACTTCACTTGATCTTTTTTGAGTGTGTGCAGTGACATATAGATACTTGATTCCTTCACTCTACCCATTGAAGGGGCATCCTACTTCTACATTGAGATATACATCGATATGCATACCCACTAAGGGCATTATTTATATGAATACACCATCTAGGTTATGTCATTCCTACACCACACACTCTATTTATCATGTTGATGTACATCACTTACTATCATACATAGATTAATCTATCGACACTCACTAGTATTTATCACTTGTGTATTTCTTAGCATATACCTAGTCTTGTATTATCATGTCTTGTATACTTTCACTTCTTGATTTGATTAGTTAGATGTGATTATATTTATAGTATTTACATGATTTACTTTCTTGCTTTACATAAATAGATTGATTGCATTTTTTAGTTCCTATTTTTTCTCCTATATGTGCCTAGGGACATTTGTCAATATCCTTTGCTTCTATTCATATGTGTACTTTAAGACATTTGCCAATGTCATTTTCTTTTACTATTATATATGATTATGTCTTTCACGCAAACCTTGATTGTTTCAATTATATGTGTATGTGGCATTTGAACATGCCTTGTATGACTAATTTCTAGTTTGAGTGACATGTGCCCATGTCCCTTATTTTTTGGGCCCCTTGGCCATTTTTGTATGCTTTTTGATTTGTATGTTTGTTTGTTTCTCATTATTTTCAATGTCATGATCCACATCACGAATTATCTTAATTTTTTGGATGCCATGATAGAAATCATGCTCCATCCCTCCATGACAACTAACAACTAATAAATAACACTTCTATATCTAGTTTAGTACATTACACATGCTATTAAATTATTATATCTATCTAGGAATACCCCTATTGATCTAACAATCTCTCATTACAAACCATGTTATAGCTTGAGATATCTTATTGATTATCATTATTATATCATGTATCTTTGTAACATAACACAATTATAGGGTTCTTTTTTTTTAGCGTAGTAATTTCAAGGTCTTCAATCCTACCCTTAGAATAGGGGGCAAGAAATAGGGGTTTTGTCACAGAGATCATATCTCCTAATAGTAAAAAAAAGTAACATTTAGAAAAACCAAAATAACAACCAGACAAAATAGACCAAGAAGATAGTAAAAACATCAAAATAATTACCATATTTAGCTTAGGATAATAGCAGCAAGATTGGAGTACAACACTAGTGCCACTACTATCCATTTTCAGCACTACTATCTAAATAGTAGAAAAACCAAACTTTACAAAAGTAGGTAGAAAAATAGTTTTAGTTATAGTTTTGCATAATTAGACTAGTTCAAAATTATTAGTTTTCTAGTACACTTTTGCTCAGAGAATCTAGATATAGGGGGCATCATGCATGACATGATGGCTCTCACTTCTAGTTTTAGATACATCAGTTGGTATAACTTTCAGATTAGAATACATGTTCTAGACACTAATGATTAGGGGAAATGTGTGTGACACACTTGTTTTCTTTTCTTATCAAGTTTAGCATTACCTATGCATTCTTAGTAGTTATCTACCTTATTCCATCTACAAGTCATTAACATCATTTGGGAGTGGTTTTTTATACAAGCCTAACTTCCATATTTTAGAGTGGCTTTCATATAAGCCTAGTGTACTAATTTTGGAGTGTCTTTCATACAAGCCTAATCTCCATCTATTGGAGTGGCCAAGAGTGGCCTAGTTTATAGCATATATTCAGCTATCCATGCCAACATTATTAGATCATAGTACATTCATGGGATTTAGGAGCCATCTCATATGACACATTTCATATCGATATCAGTTTATGGCTTCACTTCATGAGGCAATGATGGAGCCAAAGGACTAGCTTGCCTTTGTATTCTTGAGCCACCTATTTAGAGGGATTGGACACTTAGTCTAAACATATATTAGCACACACATGATCACCTAGATTTACTTAGTGGATGACAATGGAGCCAAAGCACCACCCTTTGCATTCTTGAGCCACTTCTAAAGAATTGAGCACTCAACTCCATTCATGGTATTACCCTTGATATAGTATTATATAGCATTACTCAACATTACTCAACATCACAATAGGTTTTGTATTGGTTCACATACCTAGTGAGGTGTATTCATTCCTTTTTATTCCATTCTCTCTCTTACCCATCTTTATATGTTCTTATTTTAGATATAATGTATCTATTAAGAATTGATCTACTATTTATTTTATTTTGTATATTTACACTTCATGATGTGATGTCTTTATGCACACCCAACATCACATAGCTTCATGAGCTTAATCCTTATAAGTGAGTTTAGGTATGCTTTCTATTTTTTTGTTTATCCTAGTATTTTACTTTGGTACATCACTAGAATAAAGGGGGACAAATCTAGTAATATAAAATTCAAAAAATGGTAACTTGAGTGTGGCTTATGAGACCTAACCCATAGGTCCCTCTAGTTTTTTCTCATGACCCTCATAAGCATCTTTTCACTAATTCCCAATCATCTATAGCCTTATAGATTTAATCCTAGCTCAACTAGACTACTCTTTCAAGGACAAATCAATCCCCTTAGGTCCCTTATACTTAGGATAGTAGCACCAAACTTGGACTATAGTGCTAGTGCCTCTCCTATGCACTTTTAGTGCTCCTATCCAAGTAAAATTTTGGCCCCAATAGTTAATTCCTTCTAGTTCCCCATCCTTATCCTTGTCAACCTAATGTGAGCACATTCAACCCATGACTAATAGATCCCTATAAAATCCCATACAAAGATCATTTAGAAAGTTTTGGTGAATATCACTAAGCAAGCAAGAATACAAGCAAGACTACTCAAGTAATCTTCCCTAGTAGGCATGTTCCCACACAAGGGGTGTGGATACACGTTCAGTGAATCTTACACATACTAACCCCCCCTTTTTCTCAAAATTGGTCAAATAATAATAGAGTATAGGTTTTTAAGAGAAAATATTCTATACAAGGATCTCTATAGACTTCCAATTGTTGAAACTTCATGGACAGGGTCACACAGACCTGACAAACAAAATCTAGAAAGCTCTAATCCTCAAGATAATAGTGGTAGAGGTGGGCTATAGTGCTGGTGCCATTCTTGTCCAATTTTTGCACTCTTTTAAAATCATAAAACAAAGGTCAAATCTTAGTTTATGATAGTGTCCCATTCCTACATAGTGAATCTTAGACCTTGTCTCAATTATATCAACTAGTTTCTAGCTAAGTCTTATTTTTTCCATCTTATTACTATTTTTGGAAAGTTCAAAATTTTGATATATAATTTACATAAATTAGTATATTAATTATTACATATTTATTTACTAATTTTATTATTCAGGCCCTTTAACTAAATTATAAATAATACAACAATATTCCCAAAAAGGTTAAATCAGTAACCTATATATGTATCCAAAAGACTTATCTACAAAATAAGATCCATATCTCCAAAGAAATTATGGAACCCTAAGATTTATTCCTTAAGTATAATGATCAATAAGAAGATGTTTGCTTTTAGTTATTCTTATTCACTTTTCTATTCTCAAATGGTTGGAAATGAATTTATATATATAGGTATATCTTTCCCTAAATCCTTATGAATATGTCATATATATAGGGTCAACCCAGCTGACCTTGTATGTTTTTAGGAGATAAATCACTAGGTTCTAAGATAGGTTGGATAATGGGATAATAAGAATTCAAGTGAAAAATATCCCTAAATAGTACAAGGTTGACCCAGTCGACCCTATATAGTAATCAGAGTTTGAAAGCTATGCAGGGTCAACCCAGCTGACCTAGTATAGTCAACTAGTAAAAGGGGATCAAGGCAAGAGAAAAGAAGATAAAGAATGATAAATATTTGAAATGGGTATAACTAAGAAGAGTAATATTAGGGTAAGTGGTTTTAGGAGACAAGCGTGTAGATGGTAAGTGATAAAATGGACAAGAATCTTATGAAGCACCAATGGTTTACCCACCCATTTCTCGACGTACCGCTTAAGGCATGCACTAAGAGATATTGATACTTGATAAGTTATTACAAGATACGAAGTGTCATTAAATAATTAAATTTTAATAATATTATGTGTATACATATGCCCCACTTTAAGCTCATCACATGTCATGTGAGTGCAATATAGGATGGTACTTTGGGAATAGAACATGATAAAACATAATGTTTATGCTAAGTAAAGTGTAGTAAGAAAGAAATAAGATAAATGAAAGGATATAATTGAAAAACACATAACTTTACTTATATTAATGATGTAGATAAATAAGTAGACTACAAGAGAAAGTGAAGGCATCTAATGTGAAGAACACTAGGTAAACCTATAGAAGTTAGTGTAAAAAATAACCAAAAATCAAAAGCTTTTGGAAGATAGGCATATGGTAATAAAAAATGAGTTAATGAAAAGATATGAGGGTATTATAAAAACTATAAAATTAGGATTATTAAGGCAAGGCTATAATATTTAAGTTCAATTAATGAAAAAATGATGGCAAAAGAATGACAAATGATTGAAAATGAATGACAAATGATTGTAGATCATAGTAAATCATATTGGAAAGCATGTAAAACATAAATGGAAAAAATGAATGTATAACACACTAAATAATTTTAGGAATTATGTTAAACATGAATTACAAATGAAATATCCATGCAAAAAAAATTAAATAAAGATATGTAAAAAAGTGAAAAGTAACTCCATGTAAGATAGGCAAAAATAAAAAAAAACATGAAAGATTGAAAATGAAATGTAATTGAAGATTTGTGACAAATAGGATTAAGGCATACATAAATAGAAACATGTAATAATCACAAATTCCATATGTAAGATAAGTTAAGTCCACAAAAATCAAACAAGAAAATTATGGAGAAATGAAAATCAAAGGCTTGAAAGGATGAAAAACTCACACATAGTGCTTTTTTGATGATATAATGAAAGAAAACACAACCACCTAATGACATGACGATTATGAAAATGAGGTGGTGTGATAATAAATGGTGTAAGAGTGTAATCCATAGTTTATTAGACATGTTTTTCTCTAAAGATAGATAAACTAAAAGAAAGTAATGCTAGCATGTTTTTAAGAGGTGAAGACATAGCAAAAATAAAAGAGGGAAAACAGATTTGGAATCAAAATTCACCTATTAAGGGGTAAATTAAATGGGTGGAGGGGAGAATGAATGAAAAACCAAGGTAGAGAAACTTTTTATTGAAGTTAGTAAACCCAAATTAGGTTTGTCAAAATAAGAAGACTTTTGACCTTAAGGACTATGAAGAACTTATCTTAGCCACACAAGTCTTAGGTCAACAAATGTAGTATATAGATCATATAATGAAAGGATATATGCATGAAAATTAAAATTGACCTAACTTCCCATAATGTGTTCCCCATTCTTTAGTACCCCTTATAGAGTCATCAGTCTATTGAAAAGATTGGGTACTTATGTTAGAAAGTAGGTAGCATCATAGAGTTTATTGAATTCTCCTATTCCAATATAATGGCCTACCACACCCCAATGTACCTCAAGTCTATGTGAGGCCAATTATGGAGTTTGATTTTTGATTATAGATAGGAGATGTGCTTATAATCATGTATTTTGGTGTGATTTGAATTTTGAGATTTGTATGTTGCTTTTTGTATATCATTACCTTTTGATTCAAATGAATTGGCTTTTAAATTTCTTTATGGATTTTTCTGTTCCTCCTCCATATGGATTTGAAAAACCAAACATGGGTGTTTAAATATGACTTTAATTTTAATAATTGGGACTTTGTTTCTAAGAGAGAAAATTTGAAAGAGCATGGGGTCTATGAGTCTCATAAATCTAGGTGAAATAAAAGTGCTATCTTGAATTTGAACTTATTTTATCCAAGGTGGTGTGAAAGGAAAGGAAATCAAGAGGAATGAAACATAGAACAATTTGAATTACTTTAAATCCAAAAAAGTGACAAAGGGTAAAAAGGTATATAATTATAGTAAAGTGTGATTCTTTATCATAAGAATGAGGGAAAAGGAGGAAAACATGATAACATAGATTGTTGTGCAAACTTCATCTATCAAAAGAATTAAAAAAGTAAATTTGAGAACAAGGATCAATAACATTTTATTATAAAGGGAATAATAAAATGGTAATTTTATGAGGAGGGCTAGGTCTTATCCATAGTATTATACTACAACTAATAAAAGAAAAATCCATGAGGGTGCCAAAAAGAAACATGTGAAAAAATGAGAAAAGAAGCAAAGGTGGTATTTTGTGAGGAGGGCCAAGTCATATCCATGGTATTATACTATAAAATCACAAAAGAGAAACCCATTGGGGTGAATTCTAAATAAGGGAAAAAATAATGATAAAGACACTAAGGCAAAGAATAACATAAAAAAGACAAAAATAAAAGAGATATATAAGGACAAAAATGAAAGCAAATGCCAAATGTTTTGTGTAATAAAACCAAAGAATGTAAAGGAAAATAATGATGCTAGTAAAATTAAAGTAAAGGAAAGAAAGTGAATAAAAACAAAGAAATAGGAGATAAAAACAACAAATAAGATCTATGCTAATGTCTGTATCAAATATGAGCATGTGAAATATAAGTCTAGAAGTTTTGAAAGGTTTCTTGAAGTTGAATTTGTTTGTTATTATGTATTGTAAAATAAGAGTGGGAATCATAAGATACCCTAATAGGTAATTGGATGTAGGGATGGGCATCACAAAATGTCCTAAATTTTGAAGGGACATGTGGATGGGCATCACAAGATGCCCCAATATGTGTGGTGGAGTGAGGTAATATTGAAATATTAAAAAGGTTTACATTGGGTTGGCAGGCACCTTCAAAGATAGGAAAATTTGTTGGTTTGTGATATTTTTAGGAGGTTTAATGTGACATATGATGGGAAAGAAAGGTATGAGGATGTTAAGGAGGTAAAGGAGGATTATGTATGATATGCATTAAAGTAGGCATTTAAACTATGTACTCTCTTAGTTCATATGACCTAAGATTTTAAGGTTTAATGGATGTCAAAATCTATTTAAAGTTGTTCATGTTAGATATACTTTCCTTATTGGTATAGAAATAAGGATCAATTATGGTTTTCAAGGATCAATTAATAGATCAGGTATGGGTATAGGATGATTATTTTTTTATCATTAGTTAGTTTATTTTGATGTGATTTTGGTTCTTGAGATTGAATTTGAGAATCTTTAATATTATCTTAATAATATTGTTTTGTTATAGTATCAAGATTGAAATATGGACCAAGCAAGCAAGAAAGAATAAAATGGTGAAGATCATGACAAGACTCATGAAAATGACGTATAGTAGCATGCCACCAACAAAATTTATCAAGATTGTACCACTTTGGAGGTGGTTTGGAAGGATAAAATCTCATAGGTTTAGAGGGTGGAAATTTCTTATTAAGTTGTTTTAGACTCATGGGTGGGTGGGTTGGGTTAAAATTGGATGAATTGGATGCTCTATTTTGAGTTTGTGGAGGCTTGGATGAGTCAATGTTTTGATAAAGTAATTGTAAAGTTTCTTTATTGGTTATTTTAAATGGTTTAAATTGATTTTTTTGGCTTGGTATAAGGCTTTGTCTAAAGTTTGAGGTGAAAATATTCAAACTTTGTATTGAAGAGGAGATTTAAGAGTAGTGACAAATAGTTTTAAATGAGTATCATCATTCATTTTATGATCCACTTTATGAGAGAGATACTTCCATAATTTGATGAAAGTATGAGCATATTCAATAGGAAGTTTCTTGCCATTGATGAAATTGCTAAGGTAATTTTTATGAATCTCATCATGTTTGAATTCCTTCACTAGAACATTAACTAAATCCTCTAGTTATGAGATGGAATGTCTAGAAATTTGGTTGGAACATTCAAGTTCATCACCAAAAAAGGTTTTGGATAATAGATTGGTGGTATTAAAGGTGTTAGTTTAGACCCATTACTTATATATATTACCAAAATATTTAAGAAAGATAGTAGGGTCCTTAGTCCCATTATATGTGATAGCTGGAGAAATGTTTCCAATATCTATGAATGCAATGAATGAGGCAAAAGGTCCATTTTGAAGATGTTTAAGCATTTTATTATTAATTGGAGGTTGAGGGATGATATTTTCATTGGAATATATAAGAGGAGGAGAGACAAATATTTTATTTGGTTGAGACATGATGACTTGAGGTGGTTGACTAGTCATGTTTAATAAATGCCATTGCATGTTCATCATTTGAGATTGACTAGTTATTTGCATAATGTTCATTTGTTTTATGACTTGTGCAAGGAGTTGAGTTGTACTAATATGTGGGTTTGTGTTTATAGGAGGGGTATTGGTAATGTTTGTGGGAGGAGGATTATTAGTGTTGGTGGGAGGAGGATTCTTTATAAGTGGAGGATTTCCAATATTAGCGTTAGTTGTCTTAAGTGTGGTAGAAGAATAAGGAAGCTTGATAAATCCACCATTATTGTTAGGAGTGTAAACATGGTAAATTTTAATATCCCATATCTAAAACCCCCTTAGATTCATTTAGGTGAATCTAATTCATAGCCTTGATGAATTGATAGGTCCATAATTTTTCACTTTCTATGTTTTTAACCCAACTGAGGTTTTTATAACATATGTTTAAATTTTTTACACCATGATTTATATCCTATTAGAGTTTAATGACTAGGTTTAATGGATTGGATAAATGATAGGGTTGAGTATATTAGCTAAATGATAGGGTCTAATAGCTAAGACGAATAGCTCTGTCAAATAGTTGGGCCTAATGGTAGGGTTGAATGGCTTGGCTAAATGGAAAGGCTAAATGGCTTGGTCAAATGGTAGGGCTGAATGTCTCTACCAAGTGGTTACATCAAATGACTCTTTAAGACCCCCAAAATAATTTATATTATAGGGTATATATGTGTGTGTGTGTGTGTGTCTATGTGTGTGGTAAATTAAAATGATTTCTAAGATATTTATAAAAAGTGTTGGTGAGATGACCCCTAAAATAATTTAAATCCATAAAATTTTGATGATCCAGTCCCATCTTCCAACCCTAAAAAATTTCCAAAATGAAAATCCAAAAAATGGAATATTCATGAATTAACAAATATTCATTGCTAAAATTTACCCTAAGTGTAAATAGTATTATCATCAAGGTTTTTGAATAATTTTAAATCATATATATTATCAATTTGAGTTGTTTTAACCATGTTAATTTGACAAGTGATAATACTAGGTGCTTTTATTATTAGTGTAACAAGAAGATTATGAACATTGGTTGTAATAGGTGGGACATAATGTGAGGTTCCAACATTTGATGTATATGGGTTGATGAGTTTATAAATTTTAGGTTTAGGTGTAAAAGTGCTATAAGGTATATGATTGTCATGTTGGGATTTATCTAATAGGATTCTCTAGATCGACTATACAGTATGGGATATAATGATATTAAGAAGATTTTGATGAAGAACTACACCATAAAGAGTTGTCTTCTATGGTTGATAGGCAAGGTAGGAGATAATAACCCATGTATATTTAGAATGGGTTGAGACTATCAAGAAATAATTTGATAAGAGGATTCATAATTCCAAGTAGAAGTGGATACTAGAAGGCTAGGAGGAAAAATAAGGATAAAATTGGTCAATAAGGGAAATAAAAAATAGAGTTTAAAAACTATATAGGGTTGATAGTGTCAAACTAGTAGGATGAAAAAGTGTATAGGGTCAACAGGGTTGACCCAATAGGCTAAAAAAATGTATAGGGTTGATAGGGTCAACCTAGTAGGCTAAAAAATGTACAGGGTCAACAAGGTCGACCTAGTAGGTTGAAAAAAATGTACAAGGTCAATAGTGTCAACCTAGTATGTTGAAAAATGTATAGGGTTGATAATCTTGAACTAGTAGGCTAAATAAAATATACAAGGTTAGCAGTGTCAACACTATCAGCTAAAAAATGTATAGGGTCAGCTAGGTCAAACTAGTATAGTAGACAAGGAAGATTAAGAAGCCTATAATATATTGTAAATTGAAATAAGATAATTTTTGTAAGTAATTTCAAAAGTAAGAAAAGTATGGAAAATATATGATAAAAATACTAAAATAAGTGAATAAATCCTATAAGGATTAGTTCACGTTGGGTTCACCAGAATGTATTATGAAGGTGAAGCTAAAGTGAAGATAATTCTAAGAAGAAATTCAAAATGTGAAGACAATCCAACTAGTGGTGGGATAGGATTCACATTGGGTTCACCAGAATGTATGCAATTAGATATGTATCATGTCTATAAAATAATTCTAGCTTAGAGAAGATAAGGCATATCTGCACTTCTGATTGGGAATACATTTTTTAAGTGGGAGCATGACTAATATAGGGATCTATTTGACCTAATTAGGGGATTACTTGTAACAATACACCATGATAGGAAGGGTTCCAAATCCTTCAAGATAACATAATCATGAAACAATCCTAAAAGAGTCCTATATTTAATGTTCACTCTATTATAATAAACAAGAAATTAAATCTAATCTAGTTCACACCAAAGCTTGTGTCAAAAAGTGGGGGTTAAAAAAAACATGCATATAGGACATATACTCACATCAATGTACACAAAATTCTAATACATGGGAGAGAAGCACAAATATAATATATATCTACTTTTATGAATGAGAAATAAAGCTATGAATATTTACCTTGAATGTGAACTAAGTGAGCTTTAATCTCTCCTTTGGACAAGGTGGTTCACAAGAGATTGTTTTGGTATGTAAGGATAACAAAGACAAATCATATCTAGGCTACATAGCCTATCTATGAATCCAAAAGACTTCTCCATAAGACAATATTTGTATCTCCAAAGAAATAACGGAACCCTAAGCTTTATTCCTCAAATAGAATGGTTAATAAGTAGATGTTAATTCACACTTATTCTTCTTCACTTATTTATTCTCAAATGGTTGGAAATCAACTTGTATATATAGGTGGACCTTTCCTTAAATCCTTTTGAATATGTTAATTGTACAAGGTCAACCTAGTTAACCTTGTATGTTTTTGGGAGATAAATCACTAGATCCTGAGCTAGGTCAATCGAAGGGCTAAAAAAACTCTAAGTGAAAAATATCCCTAAACATATAGGGTCAACCTAGTTGACCCTGTACAATAATCAAAGTTTGAAAAATATATAGGGTTGACCCAATTAACCTAGTATAGTCAACTAGTGAAAAGGTATCAAGTCAATATCAAGGAGGATAAAGCATGAAAAATGTTTGGAATGGGTAAAAATGAGAAGAATAATCTTAGGTTAAATGGTTTTAGGAGATAAGTGTGTAGATGGCAAGTGGAAAATGGAAAACAATCTTATGAAGCACTAATAGTCTACCCACCCCTTTCCTAGTGCACCCATTAAGGCATGTACTCAGAGAGATTAAGACTCGATAGGTTCCTATAAGATACCCATTTCTTAGTGTACTCATTAAGGCATGTACTTAGAGAGATTAAGACTTGATAGGTTCCTGTAAGATATAAAGTGTCAGTAATCACCAAAAGTTTGAAAATATTATGTATATACACATGGAGATAGTTTCCTCAACATGGTTCTAGTGTCCCTTACCCTAAATATCCCAAAAAAATATATTTTAAAATGTAAAACTCTACTAAGGTTAGCCTAATCAATTTTATTATCTAAAAAATCCATGGGACACTATTAATATATTACTATTAGACCTATATCCGCTAGATGGAAAATATATACAAAAGCCTATTCAAATAGGAAATAACTTGAAAAAAATCAAGTCTATCAATCCCTATTCTACCCTAATTTTTCATAATACCATATACAAATACCCTAAGCCCAAATTTCAAATATTTATAATATCAATCACACTCAAGGTATTCGATACCACTATCATTCTAGCATTTACTTGTATTTGTAATAAACACTAGGTGGGAGAACTAGGGTGTTGAAGATTCCTACCTGTCATACTAAGGAACATACATTTTCATCCCATACCATACTTATAAGGAGGATTAGGGTTTTCTATTTACATGATGTAGGAGCATCTAGGAAACAAACATAATTGTTGTGTTGTTGAAAATTTATCTGTTAGTTAAGGGTCATAGATGATCATTTTTGGAGTATATATGTGTGTGAAGGATCCTCTAGGGTCCATTTTTTTTTATCATAGAGTCATCTTGAGTCTTTAGGAATGTATTTGGAGGGTATGGGAGTTTTTCCTCTAAAATGTAAGTTTGAAAATTTAAATATTATAACTAAGCCTAGAAGAACCATGGACATGGTACGAGGTGGTTAGGTCAGATAAAGTTAGTACAAAGGTCCAATGAGTCATATAAAGACTTTTTTGAAGTCATTTTATTTATAATTCCTAAAGTCTTAAAATTCTAGAGTCATGTCAAACATGTTATTGCCACTCATACATTGAGTTGGCCAATGTAAAAGAAGTTTTAATTTAACTACCCAAATCAATGTAAATGTTGGATCAATAAGAAAGTTTTATGAAATTTTTAGAATTTAAGAGAGAGAGAGTATAGATATTAGAGAAGGAGAGATATGTATTAATGAAAATAACATTTTAAAACCCTTTCAAGAAGGTAGTTGAGTCCTTTCATGGACTATGCATGTAGTAAAAAATGATTCATAGTGATAAAGAAAAAATGTTTTTATGTTTACTCTCATTTATATGTATATGAATTGTTATTATTTTTAATTTTAATTTTAAATTCCTTTAAGGATATATATAAACCATTGTTTGTGGAGTTTCAGGTTTGAGAAATGGATTGTAGGTGATGTTGAAGAAAGAAAATGAGGTTACAATCAATAAATAAGAAAGGAGTAAGGTCTGTAAATGATTGGCTTAATAATTTATCTATGGATTTAAATTTTATGTTGATAAAAGAATGATCATGGAGTAAAAAAAAATACTTGAATCCCCAGATAACTAACGTAGTAACTCTATTCTATACCTTGTTCTTAGTTCCTTGAGGAAACCATTCTGTTTGTTCATATTTTGACATAAAGGAAAGATAGTGGTGATTTATATTTTGTTCAAGAATTATTAATTGCTTTGGTGGTGTTTATTTTATTATATTAATCTATTAATAATGTTAGGATTATATATAAGCATAAAATTTCATCATAAGAACAAGTTGTAAACCATAGTTAATACCTTATTCTTACTTCGTTAGTATGCAAGTGAAAGAGTGTATATGTTTGAATGAATGAATGGATATTGTGTTTATTAAGTCTTGGTATGATTTTAATAATAAAAAAGGTTTTATAAGAATAATTTAGAATTTAATAACATATTTGAGTACAAAAGTTATATTAAAACCCCACATAGTCAACTAAAAATGGAATAATTGAGTTTTGACCATTAAGAGCCTTAACTAGATTGAATAAAGATTAATAACCAATTGGGAATGTGTTACAGTCAAGGAACTAGGGTTTAAGAACATAAAACCACATAAATTCTATTCTAACTATGGGAATTTCACAAATATTTGTAATATTTCTTGGTTTTTCATTTAGAGAAGGATTAAATTGGTTTTGGTTAGGTAAAATACAAAATAGTATGGTTTTGGTGACTGGGGAAGCATATGGAGGGCCAGGGGGCCTAATTGACTAGGTGCTTACAAAGGAAGTACCATATAAACAATGAGTTATACCTTGAAACTTTATGTCATATTGTAACAAGATATAGGGTAGCAAAATATGGTATTATTTATATCATATGACTTATACAATGTTCATGCCAATGGAATTTATGTAAAAAAAGGCTACAAGGAGATATGGTCATTTTTGAGTTTGAAGAGTGCAAGGGAATGATGGAGAGTGATTAAGAGATTAAAATTGGTTAATAAAAGTGTAATGGGATTATATAAATTCATTAATTAATATAGGTTGTGTTCATGAAACTCTAAATAAGGATTGGCATGTTAAGTTGTGAAGAAGGGTGACAAGTAAAGAAAGTGAGTGAGTAAATGTAAAGATATGAAATAGTGAGAAAAATGAGTGGATATGATAAATTAGAGGTTTATAAAAGGTATAATGGCATTAATAAATTTCTCCAATGTGTTTAAGAAATAGTTACAGTGAAAGGAGGCTATAAATCCTAGTGAAAAGTTGAAATACTCTTGTTCAAGGTTGAACCTAATGAACCAAGATAAGCATCAAGAAGTTGATCAAACAATTTTATAGACAAGAATTAAATTATTTTGAATATTTCACCATGTACTTATGCATCATTTGGTATCAAATCAAGGTAATCTCTTGGTTTCATTCTATTTTGAGTTGTTCAATCTTGTTGATTTGAGATAGGCAAAGAATGCTATGAAGATTACATGAAATAACATTAAAGGGTATTTTTTGAGAAGAATATGTTGTAGTTATGACCTATTGAGGTCATTATAGACAAATTTTATATTGGTGAAGAGAGGAAATAAAGACCCTAAGTCTAATGAGAAAGACTTGAACCAGTCAAGTGAGGACAAGAGAAGGTAGAGTGAAAAGAGAATTAAAGATAAAGAGAGTAATAAGGGAAAGGATCCAAGAGAGAGTAAAGGGAGACAATAAAGTCATATAAAAATTAATAAATAAATATAAAATATCCAGGAGTGGTTTAAGAGGTAAGCAAGTGGCTTTCTAAGAAAGTGGTCTAAACAAGGATTATAAAGTGAAGAAAAAGACAAGATAGATGTAGAAGAAGAAGTGAAATAAATGAGAAGAGAGTTGGGGTAGAGTTTTTAGAAGATAATGCTCATGTAAAATGTCATTAAAGATGAATAAATCCAATGGATTGGCTGAAATGTAAATAAGAGGGTGAAGTGGCCACTAGATCTACTTAGGAGAGAGGAAAGGTAAAATATGAGTGCCTTAAAGAAAGATAATAAAAAAGAGAGTAAAACCCATAGAATCATCAAGGTTTAGGAGTTTTCAAGAGAGAAACAAGATAGAGAAGTTAATAAAAGAGTTCTCATTGAAGAGAACATGGAGAGAGAAGTGCCAATATAAGCACTTGAAGGAAATAACAAGAAGAAATGAATGTCTATGCAAGAGGCATTCAAGGAGACTATGTGGTCTCTGATTTTATATTATAATGTTGCTTTTAAGTTTGTGTAGGTAGGTATAAATGAAATTTTGATGAAGGTCAAGAATGAGACCTTAAGGCTTTTGAAAAATGGGTGTATCACATCACCCATCAAAATGAATGAAGAAGATAAGGAAAGAGGACTAGTTATAGAAGACAAGATGATAAAGATTAAAGGTATTCAACATGCTAAGGATGAGATGGAAGAGTAATTTCATGATTTTTTAACAAGCATTATAGCAAAATAAATAGAAGAGGCACACAAATAAGGAAATATAGCAAACTATGAAGATATGAAGGCAAAACATGTAGACATGAGAGAGAAAATTAGATTGCAATCATCCTATATGGAGGTAAGTGAATGATTAAGCATTGATTATGATTGTGCATGTGATAAGAAAGGTGATAATATGTAGGTTGGTAATCTAAAAAACAAAGTACAATCCTCAAAGATGATATAAGAACATGGTTATGTTTGTCTTAAGTATCTCAAGGTAAAAGGTGGTGAGATGGAATAGGTAAAACTCAAGTAAGAGGTCATGCAAGGAAAGAAAACAATTGTAAGATAAGAGCACACATGGAGAAAATGAGTAAACTTTGGGTTTAATCAAGCTAACATGATAGGATATCAAGACAAGAAGGATTAAAAAGATGCAATAAGAAGCAAACCTCAGTCTAAGCATATACAAGGAAGAAAATGGGTTGTAAAGATCATGGAAAGAGTACATAAGGATAGTATTGAAGGTACATTCCAAGAAATCATGAATATAGGAGAAGATTTCAAGTCAAAGAAGCAAATAGAAGACATGGTGGAGGCTAACCAAGACAAAGGGAAGAAGATGCAGCTAAGTGAACAAGATGACAAGTGTGAATAGGTTAAGTTTTCTCAATATTTGATTTCTAATGTCATTTTTGATTATATATGTGAAGATAATTTGAATGGTGAAGATATTTTGTATTTATAAATAATATCATTGATATATACGCTTGGAAAAAGTCAATATGAAGATGAATCACCTCATAGAGTGATTAATAAAATTGATTTGTCATAAAAGGAAATTGATTTGAATCTCATGAGAGAGGGAGTCCAAAGACAATTGATGGATCAAGATGCCCAAGAAGATGAAGAACAATATGGTCCAAAATTTGATGAAGATTGTGGAGAGATATATGCTCTCATATTAGAGGAGGAATTCAAAGTTATAGAAAATATTTTAAATTTATTGAAATGGATGCATACAAATGAATAAAAATAGGAGAAGCTGATGGATGAGATCAAAAAAAATTAGGTATGGGATAACATAAGGAATCACAAGGAGTTATGCAAGCAAATCCATAAACAACTACGCTAGCAAAAAAATAATGGGAGCATAAACAAGATAACAAGGTAATATATTTCATATGTGAAGTTACAATAGAGTTATTACTTGATTTTCATGATGGTGGCAATACAATAAGGTGATAAATAATATTTTACCATACTGAAGATGAATTGGTTGAGAGGTTATTCTTGAAATATGAGCAAGTTTGTATGAAGACACATCAAGAGGTGGAAAAGTAAAATGAAGTGGAAATAAAAGAGATTATTATTGAATAACTGATAAAGAGTGAGATTCCTATGAGGCCATTTAAATAAGGAACCAACATTGATAAGGAGCAGAGACATCTAGAGATTAATGCACCAAGTGAGATTAATGAAGAAATAAGCCATGGAACAAGAGTAAGAATGAAAAGAGAACCATTTGTTAGAATAGGAAAATGATGAATGATAAATTGAGTTAGAAATTGTAGAACATGAATATTTATAATAGTTGGTACACATCATAGAGGTAGAGGATGAGTTGACACAGAGAATGGATAAGGCAAAGAAGCAAAATTACAAGAATATAATAAGGAAAAAGGAGAAAAAAGGAAGATAAAAAATAAGGTGAGCATAGTATATCCCCAAATATTGAATTATAAGGAAATAAAAAATATGTTAGCACTAAAATTTATCCCTCTTGGGTAGCATGATGTAGGATCATCTAGGAAACAACCATCATTTTTGTGTTTTTGAAAAGTCATGTGTTAGCTAAGGGTCATAGATGGTCCATTTTAGAGTATAAGTTAATGTGAAGGATCTTATAGGGCAAATTTATTGTCATAGAGTCATCTTGAGTCTTTAGGAGTGTATTTGGATTATATGCAAGTTTTCCCACAAAAAATGTAAGTTTGAAAATTCAAATATTATAACTAAGCCTAAAATAACCATGGGCATGTTATTATGTGGTTAGGTGAGATAAAGTTTGTAAAAATGTCTAAGGAGTCATCTCAAGAGTGTTTTCAAGTCATTTTATGTCTATTTCCTAAAGTCTCAAAATTCTAGAGTCATGTTAAACATGTAATTGCCACTCATACATTGAGTTGGCCAATGTAAGAGAAGTTTAATTGTAACTACCAAAACCAACATAGATGTTGGATGGGAAAGGAAGTTGTAATGAAGTTGTATAATGTAAAGGAGAGAGGAGAGAGATGAAAGAAGGAGAGATTGGTATCAATGAAAATAAGATTGTAAAAATCTTTCAAGAAGGTAGTTGAGTCCTTCCGTGGACTATGTATGTAATAAAGAATGATCCATAGTGATAAATAAAAATAGGTTTTGTGATTAATATACTTGATATGTATATGTATTTTTCTTGATTTTATATTTCATTTGATAATCCATTAAGGCTATATACACACCATTGTTTATGTAGTTACAAGTTTGAGCAATGGACTATAGGTGATAGGTAAGAAATAAACTAAGGTTATAATCAATAAAGAAGAAAAGAGTAAGGTCTATAAATGATTAGGATTAATAATTTATCTATGGATTGAACTTATATGTTGATAAAATAATAGTCATGGAGTAAAAAACACTACTTAAATCCATAGATAACTAACTTGGTAACTTTGTTCTATGCCCTATTTTTAGTCACTTGAGGAAACTATTCTATTTGTTCATTTTTTGAATAAAGGAAAGATAGTGGTGATTGATTTTTTTTTAAATAGTTATTAATTATTTTGGTGGTTCATATTTACAAAGGAGAAGTACCATCTTGCCATGTGGTGACTCTATGTGATGCCTTTTAAAAAGAGATAAAAGGGCTTCAAAAAATTCTTATTTCTTAGTGTGCCACACATCATCCTAGAGCTTCTAAAAAATGAAGGTTTATTTTTTTAGAACTTTAAGGTGCACCATTGGCTAATGAATTAATAGGTAGGGCCCACTGTGTAGTTATAACAAAAATGAATCAAAACTTCCATGTGTAATCAAGGTGCTTATCTGAGGTAGGTTTACTATTGTCAGAGCTCCAAGTTGTGCCATTGGTTAAGGGAAGTGGGGCCTATTCCTGAAATGAAAGAGGTAGTTCAGAGGGAGACACACATCTTCACAATGCTTCTTCTTAGTGTCATGGGAGTCATGAAGCATCATAGTTATGCCATGTCTAGGATTTGAATACCTGATACATTCATGAGCCAAAGTTCCCCTTTTTTAGTTGTAACAACCTCATCATGAGTGTGAGTGCCAAATATTAGGTGTTTATTCCTCATAATTCCACTATGCCTATATATTCTGGGCTTATTTATTTTGTAAGGCTTGGTAGCTAGTTAATATTTATTATTTTTCAAGACTATAATTAGAGAGCAGCCATTATAATAGTTTTAATTTGGAATATAAATATAAATAGTTTTTATTTTTAATTATAAGACCTTAACATGTGCCTCTCATGGGAAGGATTGAATATTCCATACTTTTCCTTTGGGCCTTTTGTATTTTGTTCTCTACCTAAAAATGAAGAGAATGTGGTGTTTTATGTCAAATTGAGTAGAATATATTACTATCTATTGTTTATATTATCTACTTCTATAGTGTTTTATTTTATCCATATTACAAGATTTAAATCATGCACATTCCATTTTAATCATTTGTAATGTTTTAAAGATTCAAGCTATTTTATCCAATATTAGGAATAAGTACTATTAAGAATTTTGGTGCATCACCTTAGTTAGTTTTATTTTAGTTTTCTTTGTATTTCATCCTTACCCTTTTCATCCCCAATTAATTTAAAGATCCAACTTATAAAATCTTGAAGGTTGCTTCATAGATCATAATTTCATCCCACATCTATAAACCTTTCCATAGGAAACTATTCATTGAGAGTGATAATTTTTGGCATCAATATTTCCTAGTTCCATTTTATGGTATACCTAGTAGGACCAATATACCTGACTCAAAGTTAGAGTTTATGAGCCATAAAACCATTACAAGGTCACTAATAATTTATAATCCAAACTTATTACTACCACATTTGGTAGCCATAACTCACCAAAGAACCACAACGTCTAGCCCAACACAATAAACACAAAAAATGGCTATCCAAAGACCACTAAGAAACTTTATAGCATGGAATAATGGTAGTCCACTCATCCCTCTAGTATGCCTAACTACATGGGATGTTATTATTACTATCACCTTCAAGGCATTCCCTAAATTCATAAGGGAGGATTTCAAAAGCATAGAAAAACATCTTCAAGATGTTACCAATGTTTTTACCATACATCATGTTATAGTGTAGAACATAGCCTTAAGGCTACTGGCTACCTCTTTTAAAGGGTGAGCTCTTGATTAGTATTGATACTTGACACCCAACTCTATCACCACCTAAGATGATCTGGGCAATAAATTATTTGACTGATTTGATGAGAAGGGAGACTAGTAATCTCTACTACAATAGATAATCACTATCAAAAGGGCCCCATAAGAGGCTATCATCAATTTTAATACTAGGTTCGATAAGACCTGGAAAATAATTCTAGTATTGGATTGATCACTCATGGGTATGGCCATCATATTTTACCATAAAACTTCAACTTTGGCATAGTTGTAATGACTCAATCCTTTGGAATCCAGATGTTGCTGGATGTGTATAAACTAGCCATTAGAGTGGAGAATAATTTTATAGATGATGATAAAATTCACCTAAAGCCATCAATGCCCATGTTCCCATAAATATAAATTCCATATCAAGAGGAAGTCCCAAACACCTTTCAAACATATCCTTCCATGTATATTTATCTAGCTATTAAAATGAGTACATCCACTTCATCTATGATAGCTTTGGAGATGAACAACATGATGAACATCTTAAGGAACTTCTCTAATGAGATCATAAAACTCAAAAGGTAGCAAGATATGACCTTGAATACCCCTTACCAAAATTAACAAAATGAAAGAGCACTGTATCAACATAATCAATGTTAGTTAGGGTAGAGGCGAAATCATCAGGTGAAACCTATAAATCAAATCATCCTAGTTCTTGATCCTTTGCAAATGGTACCACCAAATTCAAACAAAGAATTATTTTTTGAATAAAATAATTTGGTGGATGACTCAAATTCATGGTTCTTTCTATGTAATGAAGCACATATGATCTAAAATTACCCAAGAGGTAATCTAAAGCAAAATTTTGCCAAGTAATGAAGATAAGGGAATGCACCTGATTCAACACCTTATGGATACCAATCCTTGGGGTGTTGAAAATGCTATCCTAATGGCTCAAATTCAAGCAATTTCCTTCAAACAAGAAGAGGAGATAGACTCAAAACATGCATTTTTATCTTGGGTGGAAGGCAAAGATATAGTTTATGTGAGCAAGGTCTTGATGGTGAAATCCCTATAAGTTCAATCAAACTACTACTCCTAATCCAAGAAGAAATTGGTTGAGACCTAAGATGATTTTACAAGTCATAAAGTAAATTTTGGGAAAGGTTTGAGACCCCAACCATTACCCCTGACATATCAAAAGTGTAGTGAAATAATTCAGAACAATGTAAAGGACCACAAGGTCTAGCCTCAAGGTCCATTTAATGTGGTAGAGTAGTTGAATAAGGATCTAACCAATGTTTCTCTCTGGGATGCCTTGTTTATCCCCAAGAAAAAATATCTATTATAAAAAGTATTGTAAGACCAAAACAAACCTACATGAATTAACTTGATTATGGAGCTAACACAAAATAAGGGAAAGGAAGCTATTAATAATGCACAACCTTATGCACCATTTACATTCATCAACTCCAAAGTAGGGGTAAGTAAAAAAAAACCTATTATTTAACGTAAATTTTTCTTATTTTATTATAATAAAGTTGTAAAACTTGAAATAAGGGTGAAGTTAATAAAACCTAGATTTTGTTTTCACTCCATGATCCTGATGGTTATAGATAATCCTCTTTATCCTAAGAGGAATGACCTATAGATAAGAAAACACTAAAGAGATAGTTGATTATTTAGATAGTAGGGTGGACTACCTAGCAAGCTAGATCCAAGAAGTAAAAAATTATTTGGAGGATATCAATACACACTTCTAAATCATCAAGTTTTGAAAACAAAAGATAAATTACTTACATTAATAATAGAAGATACTGAAACAAGATATAAGAAGTACTTGAAATAGATGAATTTAAGCTTAATTATAGAAATAAATTATCAAATAATAATGTCAAATAAATTGAGTATGGTTAAAAAATAGGGTGATGTTCTATGACAAGGCACATGGTCAAAAAGTGGGATTTGGTTAGGGTTTGATAGCTAAAAATAATGTGTTATCAAAATTGTCACACAGTGACCATCGATGGTTAGGGTAAACATTGGTAGTTATGGACAGACTGTCGATGGTTAGGGTGACCATCATAGGTTATTATACATTTTGGTATGGTTTAAGAAGTTGGTTAACAATGTTATATGATGGATTCTAGAAGATAAAATAGATAAACTGATTATTGAATTTGATAAAAGATAGATACTTAGATTATTGGCCAAAGAATGTGGAGGTAGTTGGATGAAAAACTTGTTAGTGGAGTCTAGAGTAATTTTGATAGAGTAGTGGTGTCTTTGTTGTGAATAATGAACAATAAAACTTCATATCTCTATCACACTCACTAGAAGCTTTCCTAAATTCATTGGAAGAAGACCTACAAAATAAGTTATGATATAAGAAGCTCTGATAATTGTTGATGATCTTTGATGCTTAATTACTCTTCCTTTTGGATCCCTTTTACCTCCTCCTCCTCTCTCTTTATAGAAGGAAAAGAGAGGTGAGATAATAGGCTCAACAAGAGGTTTGATAGGGTTTATAAATTTATATTAGCATGCATTGATTTCACACATAAATTAGATAAGCTAAATATAAAAAATCAAGTTGTAGTTAGATGGAGTTAACCTTTATGGTCGTTAAAGGATGACCATTGGTGATTAGGACTAATTATCAATAGTTAGGATGACCATCAATGATCAATAAGTTAAAGGGTATAATGGTTAAATTTAGTCAATTTAACTTAGGTTTGAAAGTTGAGGTTTGTCAAGTGGTCCCAAGGGGGTCCAAAGGTGGTCTAGGGGCTAGCTAGACATCTAGACCTATCATGTATGATTTTATAGTGTCTACATTTCTCCCCCTTTTTTTATGTAGTTTATATCAACAAAATATTTAAAAAATGGATTAAAAATCAAATGTTAGGTTGCCCCTAGCATGGGAGGAGGTGTTTTACCTAAAACTAAGATTTGATGAGGTGAAGCAAAATTGGATGTGGGTTTGATGAGGGGATAAATTAGTGACAAAGTTGGTGATAGGTTAGGCACTGAAGTGAAAACACATGCACACATTATGACTAAGTATGATATCTAAGATCATGCATTGATTAGGTTACTATGGTTAGTAAAAATAATGTCAATATTAGAAGGATAAGTGATAAGTAGACCACATGATCACATTTAGGTGTGGTAGTTAGGTTGCACTTGTAAACTCAAGTCTCTTAAGAAAGTTTAGTGTAGTCATAGGTATCCAAGGGAAGAAGTGATCCAAAGAAGACACAATTGGTTGGTTATGCACAAAAGGTAGTGCAAGTTCATATTTGTTCAAGATGGTAATTTAGTTGGTATGATAAAAAAAGACCAAAACAAGGTTATCATAAAGCATGCATTACTTGGGCCAAAATGGATAATTTTGAGGTTTGATGTGGTTGGTTTCTTGGTGGAGTAGGTAAGATCTAGTGGTAGGTAGTTGGATTGGTTTTGTGTTAAAAATTTGATTGAAAAGTTATGGGTGGAAGGGAAAACCCTAAATTATTTGACCATCGATGGTCAAGGCCAATCATTGGTAGTCACCCTAACCATCGATAGTCATAGGTCATACCTAAAAAGGTGAAGACAAAAAGGACACCATGGGTTTTCTACTTCATTGTGAATTTTTGACCCTTAATTATTTATACTATAACTCAGGTGAGACAAACAATGATAGTTGGCTAGTTGAAGTGAGTGGTTAAGAGATTAGGTGTTTATTTAGTTAACTAAGGGTGGATTGAGGATATAGAGAGGTCAAAGAAGAATGTAGGGTCATGTGGTGGTTCTAAGGGTACCTACATGATGGTAGTTGAGGAACAAGGTAGGTGTTGTCATTGAATTGGTAGTTTAGATTCAAATTTGAAAATGAATGTGTATTTCAAATTATTTGTTACTTATTTAGTTTTGGGTGGGTGTTGACCTAGGATATGATTTTGATAGTTGTTTGATTTTGGAGTTGAAATTGGTAGTTTAGATTCAAATTTAGAATGGTAGGGAAAATAGGGGAGGGTAGAGTAGAGATTAGATAGAGGTGTAAGTGATTTTTTTATTTGTTTGGGTAGATTAGGGTGGTAGGGCTAGTTGGTGTCACCATCAATCACACACAGTGACCATTAGCAATCACTATTAGCCATTGATGGTTAATATATGATCATAAAATGGTTAGGGTTTTAATTATCAGTGATTGATCACCCAACCTTTGATGATTAAAGGGTGATCGATGATGGTTCTAAAAGGAATCATTGCCAGTTGATGCTCAATATTAGTGGTCGATATGTGGTTAAATTTTTTGTAGAGAGATAAAATAAGGTAGGAGTAAAGAGAGGATTTACTTGGTAACTGTGGTTAGGTAACTAATGGGTAGATTAGGTGAATAGGTACATGGTATTAGTGAAGGTTATAGGTGAAGGTTTTATAAGTGCAGTTTATGGAGTGTAGATTAAAGGTTAAAGTTAAGATTTTGGTTGAATGTTTTAGGTATTGGTTGAGGGTATTAGTTAATGGTTTAGGGTAAAAAGGTAAGGTGAGTGATGTATATAAGATAGGTAAAATATTTGAATTTGAAGGCATTTCTTTTATATAAGTCAGATGAGGCATTGTTATTATTATTAAGGTGAGTAGGTTAAACTAGGAGGTAGGGGCAAGTGGTAAAATTTTTAGGCAAAGTATGTCAAATTAGGCAAAATAAAGAACTATTTTTGAACCTTACAAGCATAGGAGCAGATACAGATGAGATATCAGGTGTCCTAAATACTAGATGAGGTACATCAAGGGATAATTAATGTTGGTTGGGAGCATATAGAGGACTTGGGCCTTGGAGGTATGAATTACTACCATCACATTCCTTAATATGTGGTGATATTAGTGGTACTGATTGATAGATGGGATCCTTTCACTAACACCTTCTTGTTTCTTATAGGAGAGATGACCATTTTGCCTAAGGATATCCACAAGATCATGTGGCTACCCATATGAGGTAAGTTGATCTACCACATTGATGGTGAGGAAAGAGATAGATAGATGGAACTCTTATATGGAGAGGATCATGAGTATGAAAGGTGGAACACATGAGGTTTTCAATACACACCATTTTATTAGAGGGATAAAGACATGAGGTGGTGACTCACTATGAGGATGATAGTGGTCACGTATTATGCATTACTAGATTCTAGCAGTGGGAGATTCCCTTAATTTTTATTGGGGGTACTTATTAAGATACGGTTGGGTCGCATAGTGTTTATGTGGGATCCTATGTTATTAGTGGATTCTGAGCTCACAAGAGATATGAGTCTAGTTTCAACTTCATTCTATATTTCTAGGCTTATGAGCATACTCAGGTGTTATGGCCTATAGGGCTACTATGGGATGGTTTTGTTCATATGGGTTTTAAGGTTGGATATATAATGTGGAGAGGTGATTATGACCTCTTATGACTAAGAGGGGCACACAATATATAATAGTATAGGGACCAAATGGATGCCTTGGTTTTAGGAGACATAATTTGGAGATTGTATGTTAGGTTTCTAGGATGGGCACACTATGGGAGACATACCTTATCACTTCAGAGCTATAGATGAATCTATGTGAGGTGATATCATGAGATATATATCATTCTATTTGATAGGGTACATAAATATTTTGGCCTCATGTAGGATAAACATAGGGTGTTCTTGAGGTATAGGAGGTATGATGCAAAGTTTTCACTACATGCTCCATAGCCATTTTACAAGTTTATTGATTGGGAGTTTTTACCAACAAGGATTGATGTGGATGATTTAGGTGTTATAGATGCCTACCTTGCATGGTACCAGGTGCATTATGATGTAGCTAATTTTGGAGGTGATGATGGTGGTCAGTAGGACATGGATGTTGACCCAAATGGGGGTGGTTAGTAGGTAGGACTTGGTGGTCCATATATGTTCATGATGATGTTGATATTTAATGGATGTTTTTTATGATATGATGATGCTTAAGAACTCTTGGACATGGCTATGATGTTATGTAATTGCTGTTATGGTTATGGTTTAAGGATCATAGTTATATGGATGTGATAAATGATAGGATGATGATGATGTGATGATGATGTCTATGATATGGTTATATGATGATGATTTTTGTGGATTTGATAATTTTAGGATGATTATATTTATTATTCATGATTCATGATGATTTTAATTTATTATGTGATGAAATATGTACATGATATGGTTATGTGATGATGACATTGATGATTATGGTCATGCTGAAATTTAATGAGGATATGCTTCCTCTTCTATATTTGGACACATGGTGGATATGCATGAATGCATGAATGACTCATTTATGTTTGATGTATGACTAAATTATGATAAATATGATAGATGGTGTATTTGATGTGATTTATCACTAGATGATGTTTATTTTAGGAGATGTTTAATTCATTAAAATGTTCTTATGGTTAAAAACATTTAAATGAATAAGGTAAAAACACATGGTTAAATGTATTTATTTGGATGAAGGTGTTGTAATCTTTAAAACACATAGAGTAGGTTGGATAATGAAACTAAATGTGAAAAAAAAAAGAGAATACAATAAAAAGACAAATGTCTTAATGAATGTATCAACTAGTATGAGAGAATAAGAAGAAAACATGATGTTTTTTCTTTGGAAAAAATAAACTAAAGTTAGATCAACTTATGAACATAAACCCTTCAAATGTGTTGCATTAGCATTCAATAGTTAGTTAAAAAGATGTTTCAATCACATAATGTCAAGTAATCTCAAAATCCCTTGATTATAGAGTGTATAAAGGGGAGGGGGATGAAAATGGAACCATCTTGAGAGACTAGCTTGCATTTTCAATAGGTCATCAAAGAGCCAGTATAAACAAGCCCATGTCGTATAAGGTGTACACTAATCAATGTGGGAAGTCTACTTATGATAGATGATTGTATCTTCCAAAATTGTTTTTGATTTTTTTTATTTTGATAATGTTCTCTTGATATTTTTATATTATTTGGAGGGATGGGGGAAGCTATTCAATATGAGAAGATTCCAAGAAATTTCTATGTTTTGACAAATACTTGACCCAACTATCCTTTAAAAGAGTGGTCTAAGTTTGTGTTATTTGTTTAAGGCTTTTGATAACTATCATTCAAAGGAGAAGTATACCTTATATTGATCATTTATTTTGGTTTTTATCTTTTGAGGGTGTAGTATATAGATGTTAGAGAGTGACCAACATGATTCATTTTGATTTTTCTTTTGATTTTTGATTTTAATGTCAAGGACTTGCTTATATAGGCTTAAAGGTTCACATTTTCTAAAGGAGAACTAAATCAAAATAAGGTTGATGAGTTGTAAAAGAGGTTTAAGTGATAATGACCATTTTAATCCATCTATAAAAGGGGTGGAAAGTACCATCAGAATCATGCCATGGGTAGAGCCATGGTACCCATGTTCAATATTAGGATATGATTGTGATGGATAATCACATGATGACCTTTTAATCAGTTACTCTTAAAATAAAGAGATGAATGTGGGTGAAAACAAGGGATGAGATTAAGTTAGACAAAAGGTGAGTTTTATATTGTTTAACAAAATAAAAGACACATATGTGAAGCATTGAGGGGCTCGAGTTCTAGTTTCACTTTAAGGGAGGACAAATGATAAGCTCCCAATCCATAATTGTGTATTATGATATAAAGTCTAAGCCAATTGCAAGCAAAATTTACATGCTTTATTTTCTCCATATTGGTGACATGTTGATTTTCCTTGAGAATGAGGTCTCTAATATTGAATTCTCATAATTTAACGTGTTTTTTATAATCATGTTTGATGGTTTTTGATAGACATGAAGATGAGTGAGTGATGATAAATGATGCTCTTCAAGTAGTTCAAGTAGGGCTAAATGTTTTTGATGATAATCACTCTAAAAAATGAGATCTTGCAGGGATATGTGAAGAGAGGGAATTTGGACTCTGAGAGGTAAGATGGTCTCAGCTCCAAAAACTAGAGAGAAAGGGGTATCACCCATAAGGGTCTAAATTCTAGTAAAATAGGCCCATAAGGTGAAAGGGATGTGTAAATTCCAATCCCAACTAGATGCATTAACCATTTGAGTTAACATGTTATTGAGAGTTTTGTTAGAAGCTTCTACCTATCCATTAGCTTGTGGATGATATGGAAATGAGAAACTTAACTTGATATCAAAGACATCATAAATACATTGGACTTTTTTGTTTTTGTGATATTATCCATTATCGGTGATAATTTATGAGGAACACCAAAATGATAGATGATGTGATGGTTGATAAAGTAGATAATATTTTTTGATTTAGTTGAGATAAGAGGAATAGCCTCTACCCATTTGGTAAAATATTTGGTCACAATGATGATATAATGATGTTTCTATGAATAATAGGGGTCAATTTCACCAATAATATCTAGACCCCATTATGAGAAGGGCTAGAAATCTTTGGATACCCAAAGACTATGAATAGGTGTGTAATGTAAATTAGTGTGTTTTTGACATTTGAAACACTTTTTCACATAATCATAGCAATCTTGGTTAAGGGTGGGATAGTGATATCCAAGGAAAAGGATATGTTTAGTGATGGCTAGGCTACTAAAATATCCCCCACATATCCCATCATGCATTTCCTTGATATCATGAGAGGCTTCATGAATATGTAGGAAAAGAAAGAGGAGACCATAAAATCAATGTTTATAAATAACTCTATAGAGTATGCTATAATGTTAGGTGATCTAAATAAACACTCTTTGAGCATTCTTGGAAAAACCAAAAGGATTGATGGTAACATTGATATAGTTGAAGGTCTTTTGATACCAAAGGTCAGGTTGGGTATCCTCCATATTGAAAATTGTAGGAGAGTATGATTTGACATAAGAGGAATAATTAAGTAAATGGATAATTATAGATATCCTATATTTAGAGGGTGAAAATGGGATATAGGAAATAAGGGAAGCCATCGTATCGACAAAATTATTTTTAGATCATGGAGTGGTTTGGATATGATAGTGTTCAAATGATGCTAAGAGTATGTTATATAATTGTTTTTAATATTGTAAAATATCATTATTAAATTGATAAGATCCATTTATATTATTGACCTTGAGTTGAGAGTCACCAAAATTTTTGATCATTTTGACTCCCAAGGCTAACGCAGTTTGGAGGCCTATCATTAGGGTTTTGTACTCAACCATATTATTAGTACATTTGAAATATAGATTGAAGGATAAGGGAAGAGGTTAACTATGGAGGGGGATAAGGATGATGTTATCACCGCCACCACATTGGCACTTTTATCTATCAAATAAACATGGTCACTTGATTGGTGAAGTTTGCCTAAGAGAGTGTTGTGATGGACTCATCTAGAAACTCAAGAGGAGGCTAGTTGTTTACTAATAGTGCTTCAACTAATTGGTTAGAAATGAATTTCCATTTAATTGACTTCTACTGAAGGAAATAAAGTTCAAACTCATCTAAAATCATGAACCACTTGGTCATACATTAGTTTTGGTATGGCTTGGAGTGTATATACTTTAGTGGGTCAATATTGGTTATGACATAGGTCTTGTGGTTGAGAAGGTAGTGGTGAATTTTTGTAGCCACAAAAGCTAAGGATACGTAAAGATTCTTGGTATGGGTATATTGAGTCTTTTAATCTACAAGTGTATGGTTAATGTATTAGACAACTTTATCTTTATGTTCTCATCTCGATGAGCCAACATTCCCCCTAAGGAGTGGTTGCTAGCAAAGTTATAAAGGTAAAAAGGTTTATATTCCTTAGGAGGAATGAGGATGGGTGGAGACATAAGGTACTGTTTAAGTAAATTAAAGGCCTTTTAATAGTCATTGTTCCATTTAAAAGATACATCTTTCTTTATAAGGTGGTGGAAAGGTTGGCATTGATCTAAGAGATGAGAGATAAAGTGATGAATGGATTGGAGCTTCCCCTGCAAGATGTGGAGTTCATTGAGGTGGCTGGGAGGAGGCATATTGAGGATTAATTTGATTTTTGTAGGATCAAATTTAATTCACTGAAGGGAGATGATAAAGCCAAGGAGCTTTCCTAACAAAAACTCAAAGATACACTTTTTAGGGTTAATGTTGACATGGCAAAGAGTGATGGTGTAACCAAAAGTGGTGGTTAGATTTGGGTCTTATTTGGGAAGGTTGCTTTCCTCACTAAGGTTGAAGGGTGAGGTCCCTAGATATAATTCAAAGTGGAAAGTTGGGGTAGAGTTTTGGTTTATGGAATCTTGGGTGGTTTCATCTACCATGTTGGATTGGTTTGGGGTTTTTTTGATATGTTTGGTGAAGTTAATTGAAATTTTAATGAGGGGTGAGTAAGGTATTAGATAGGGAATATGTCAAGGTTTTTTGTAGGCTTGGTTGGAATGGTAAAAGGTGGCCTAGTTATTTCAAGTAGAGTTAGTTCAAATGGTTTGGTTTTGGTGAAAGTGGGTTCGATAGTGGAAAAAAAAGGTTGGGATGATAGCAGTATGGTTAGAGGTTCCTTCTTGGTTTGGTAAGAAAGATATATATCATTTGAAAATGTGGCATGATCGACATTGGGTTGGGATAAGTACTCCATGTTTTGAACCAATCTAGAGAAGGGATTATTGATGGATTTGATCCCTTTAATATTGAGATCAAAGGTTAAACCCATGGGTGGAGAGAGAGAAGTGATTACCCTTTCCTTTTAATCAATAAAAATCTCTAAGGTTTAGGAAGATGAGTCTCCTATGGGAGAGATAGGTAGAGTGACCCATTCCTTAGGGATGCTTTCCAAAGGAAGAGTAGATTGTTATATGATGGAGGAGAAGGAGATGATGGTAATGGTTTCCTTCTTTGGGTTGCCTTCCAAAGGAGAGGATGGTAGATGAAATACCTTAATGGGTGGATAAAATAGAGGGTTTGTTTCCTTGGTTTCATTTTTTTGAGGAATGAAGGGTGACTCCACTACCTTAGTAAGTGGAAAAGGGAGAGTGGTTGTTTTCTTAGTCTCATTTTCTAAAGGAATGGAGAGTGAATCCACTACCTCAATAAGTGGATGGGAAAGAAAGGTGGTTTTTAATGGATTACTCAAAAATTAGTTGACTAAGTACTACATTAATGATATAGAATTCATGGTTGTGATAGGATTCTACTCCATTATTTTCATTATTCACAGAAGGGGCATGGTTGGGAAATGGCTATCTAAAGATGTAAAGTGCTTGATTTGGGGGTGTATTGGGGATATCCAACACAAGTTACCCCTTATAGATGAGGTTTTAGATGATGTTATTGAAATTATTACACCTACTAAAAGCATGTCCAATGACATGATGAAAGGCTCACAATTCATTCTCCTTATACTAACTAGGTATATGATAAGAGCAATCAAGTTGTTATAGAGGTTTGATTGGTATTAGTTGTATGCTATTCAATTTCAAATTCTCCAAGACCAAAGTATATGACTCACCTAGTGGATTAAATTACTTTTGATTGTTACAGTTTGGGTTTTTAGTGTTCTAATTAGAGGAATTGGAGGAGTTGGGTTGGTTAACAATGGGTAGAGGAGAGGTCTTAAGGATAACCACATTCATGGTTCCCTTATTTTTGGAGTTAGTGTTGGTTTGATTATTAGGTTTGGAGGATGGAGTCTCATTTTATTTGAAGGTGGAATTCTTATTTCTCAATTTCAACTTCCCATTATCAATGGCTTTATTTTCTAATTTTTGTGCCATGGTGAAAGACTCATCAAATATCTTGAAGCTTTGAACCTATAAAGTAGAGGAGATGTGTTTGGCACAAGCTTGAGCAAAGAGTTAAATTATTTTAAGTTAGGGAAAGAGAAATAAATTTGATTTATCAAGCTTTTCCAATGGACTATGAAGTCGCCTATGGAATCATCATCAAATTTTTGAATGGAGTAGAGATCAGTGATGGAAAATTTATTAGAGATGTTTATAGAAAAGTGATCTAAGAAATTTTGAGCTAGTTAGGAAAAATAAAAGAGGGAGTGTTTTTTAATAGCACTATACCAATCTAGTGATAGACCTAATAGAGACATGGGAAAGGTGAAAATAAGGAGGGAATCATCATAGGAAATCAAATATAAATAATGCCTAAAAGCTCGTAGATGTTGTTGAGGGTCTTCTTTGCTCTAAAATTTTGAAAATTTTAGAAGTTCCCATTGAGGAGGATATGGCCAAATGGGGACAGATGGATGAACTGGTTTGTTGCATATTTGGTCATAAAATAAGAGGTTATGGGCACTAGATATATATGATTCCAAATTAGTCCTTTTATCCATTAAATTTTTGACAAGGTCCATTTGTGGTTGTGTATCCCTATAGTTATAGGGTAGATTATGTTGGGTTTGGGTAGGTGAAACATATGGATAGCTAGTGGGGGGGTTGAGAAGATACCACATATTGGTATGTGGACATGGGTGGTTGGGATGATGCCACATATGAATATGTGGAGATATGTGGTTGGGTGGATCATAGAGGCACATACCCTTATGGGTTAAGGATGTAGCTTAGGTTTGGTGCAATGGGAATTTATTGGGGGACTAACATAGGTTAGGTTAGAGGTATGTTTGGGTTAGTAGATAAAGGGTATGTGGTAACTTTGATACTGATGGATGGAAGGGTAGAAGGTATGGGAACCACTGATATTTGGAATGGAGAGGAGGTAGGTGGGTGAGAAATGAGAGGAATAGTGGTGACACTAGTAGAGGGTAATCTCATAGTAAATAGAGTATTGATGCCCAAAGTTTGGGTTTCTCCTATACTAGGAGGGTCATTAGTTGGGGAAGAAGGTATTTGGGTGTTTCTCAATTGATTGGGCTGGTTTTAGATGGTGGTATTGGTAGAGAATGATGCCTGTGACTAAAGGTTGGGTGGAGATGGTGGAAACAGAAGTATCACCCATAAGGTGGGATGGTATGCCATAAGGTAGGTCAAAAAGTGGAACCAAAGTAGGGGTATGGTGAGATATGGTGGTAAGGTAATGTTGGAGGGATATGGGGTTGTTATCTAGAAAGGTGGTTAAATCTACATCACCTTGGGCAATCATTTGAGGGATGGTAGGACTTCCAAAAGGATGGGGAGAACTCTCTACATCTCAGATGTATTCTATAGATGAGGGATAAGAGGAAGATAGATGATTAGAAGGTAGATCCTAGTTTGCTTGGTTTCTTAGTTGTTATTAGTTAAAACCATGTAGATAAGGAAAAGAGCAAGATACAAGCAATCTCACAACTCAAAAAAAGACAAGACAATAAGATGTCAGGGAAACAAAACACACACTAATGCACATTAAATCCTAGGGGCTATTTTTAGTCTCTCTTGTGGCTTATGCCTTAAGCTCTAAGAACTGTGTGACTTGGCTTGTAGAGTGGGTACTAGAAAAGAAGTCTATGTTTGGTTTCAAGTTGTGTTTAGGATCTCAAAGGGATTTGTATTAGAAATCAATACATGGCATGATATTGGGGCCTACCGCCTCACTTCACACACCACAAAAATAAGGGTGTCAAGTGCTTAGATAAGATATACCAATTACTAGAGATTACACTTAGCTAATGAATGAAGTTGGTTTTCCCCTTGGTGATGAAATAGGATAGCCAGGAAAGGTGACCACTAGGTGATGAAATCCTAGTCAGACCTTATGTCAATGTTTTTATGCTTGATTAAGTATAAGTGGTTAGGTCTTGTGTGTGTCATAAGAGTGAATCTATGATTAATTCACTTGATTAATTAAGCTATGTGAGCTAAAATAGATAAAAAAACAATATATGCAATCAATTTTAAACCCAAAATGAAAATTTGATTTCATTGTATGGAAAAAATTAAGAATAATAAGCACTTAGATGCAAATATGAACCGAAGAAAAAACTCAAGGGTCCTATCAAGCATGCCAAATTGTTTCACATAAATTTTGATTATTTTTTTAGAATAAAGTTGTAAAACTTGAAATAAGGGTAAGGTTAGTATAACGTGGATTTGGTTTGCACTCCATGATCAAGATGGTTATAGATACTCATCTTTGTCTTGGGAGGAATGACCTATAGATAAGAAAGCACTAAAGAGATGGTTCATTAATTAAGTAGTAGGTTAGACTACCTATGAAACTAGATCTAATAAGTACAAGCTTATTTGGAGGCTATCTATCCACACTTTTAAACAATCAAGTTCTAAAAATGAAAGATAATATGCTTACATGAATAATAGAAGATACTAAAATTATATACAAGAAGTACTTGAAAGATATGAAATTAAGATTAATTATAGAAATAATTGATTGAATATTAATGAAAAATAAATTAGGTATGGTTCAAAAAATAGGGTGATGTTTTGTGATCAATAAAAAGGTCAAAAAGTGGGATTTGGTTGGGGTTTGATAGGTGAAAATAGCTTGCTATTAGAATTATCTCATAGTGACCATTGGTGGTTGGGTGAAATCATAAATGGTCAAGGTAACCATCAGAGGTTATGTATAGACCATCGATGGTTAGGGTGACCATTTATAGTTACTATAGATTTTGGTCTGGTTCAAGAAGCTATTTGGTGAGTTTACATGATGGATTTTGGAAGATAAAATAGAGAAACTAATTACTAAATATTATAAAAGATAGATACTTAGCTTGCTAGCCTAAAGAATGTGGAGGTAGTTGGATGAATTTTTTTTTGGTGGAGTCTAGAGAAATTTTGGTAGAGTAGTAATATCTTGGCTATGACTAATGTGTAAAATAACTTCAAATATCTATCACACTCACTGGAAGCTTTCCTAGATTTGTTAGAAGAAGTCCTAAAAAATAAGTTCTAATACAAGATCTGATAATTTGTTATGATCTCTAGTGCTTGATTTATCTTCCTTCTAGATCCCTTGCACATCTTCCTCCTCTCTTTTTATACAAGTAAAGGAGAGGTGAGACACTAGGTTTAATAAGAGGTTTAACAGGGTGTCTAAATTTATCTTCGACATGCATTAATTTCACACATAGATTAGATAAGCTAAATATAAAAAAGTAAGTTGTAATTAGCTAGAATTAACCTTTAAGGCATTTAAAGGATGACCATTAGTGGTTAATAATAACCATCAAAGGTTTGGATGACCATTGGTGGTTAGGCCTAACCATCAGTGGTTAGTCCTAACCATTGGTAGTTAGGATGACCATTAACAATCAATAGGTTAAAGGGTAGAATGGTCAAAGTTAGTGAATTTGAGTTAGGTTTGGAGGTTAAGGTTTGTCAAGTGGTTCTGAGGGGGTCCAAGGGTGGTTTATGGGTTAGTTCAACAAATAGAACCATTATGTGTGATTTTATAGTGTCTACACCTACCCCATTTGATTTAACTTTCATTATGAGGAATAAGCTATTGCATAATTCTATGATTGATTCTGGTGACATCACCATAGTGATATCCAAATAGATTATGGATGAATGTAGCTTTAATATGTGCATTTGAATAAAGGGGTAATGTAATTATATCAAAAGAAAGTTTAGACCATATGTATATTTAGGCATCTTCACCTAAGTTTGTGTTCTTGTCCTAATATCATAATCTCCCAAGAAGTTGTGGTAATTGACATCTTACCAGTCTTTGAATTAGGTATATCAACATATTTCACAACCAAGATAATTTTTTTTATCATTAGATTGGTTTCACTTGATCCTTAGAACCAAATACGGCTTGAAATTGAAAGTGTTATCTAAACTGCTACATCCAAATCACATAGATGATGATGAATTTTGAAGCAACACAAATTTTTTCCTCAAATAAATAAATGCATTACATATAAATTCTTGAAGAAGGAGTGTCAGATGATAGGAGCTAGGAAGCAGAAGTCCTTGTTAATGAATTCATTAAGGATGATCCATTTTCAAATTTTGATGCCATCAACCATGGGACCTATGTAATTCATGATGAAGACTAGGCCATACCTGAAGTCGTGAAATAGAAAAAGGATTAGATCAAGGAACTTGAAAATGAGTCTAATTTTTCAACTCTATAATTTGATGGTGAAAAATGCAAGACCAATTTTGGAGATGGTATTTGATTGATGTCTCCGTCTAGAGAAGAGATAGTCATGTCTTTTTTCTTCCATTTTGTATACACAAACAATGAAGCTAAGTATGAAGCCATGGTCCATAGCCTTAGCCTTGTCGAGCACATGGGCATGAAGCAGTTAAAAGTGTTTGGAGATTCCAAACTAGTAGTAAGGAAAGTAAGAGAATTTATAGATGAAAACAATGTTTGTATGAGGTCTTAAGACCATTAGATATGGGATTTGATCAAAGCATTTAAATCATTCAATATTCAAATCATCCCTAGGTTCATGAATGCTCAATTGGACATAATGGTAATAATTGGATCCTAGTTTGATCTAGTAATTGATTTATTGACCAATGAACCAGCAATATAAGTGATTATTAGACCCTTCATCTTGGATAATGATTAAAATTGGTCGATATTTTAGAGCAATTCCCAAATCATCATGTTTCCCTAGTAGTCATGCAAGTTTATGGAGTAGATGGAACCAAATATTGAATAAGCCTATAGAGATAAAATCATGAAACTAAAGTCAAATAAATTTCCAAAGGGATTGATAACCCTAAATAATCGATTTGATTTTGACAATTCAAGGGGGAAAAAGGAGGTTTATCATAGATAAAGGTGATTATTACTCTAATCTTGATGTAGGAGATGGAAGAAAATTAAAGGTGGGGAAATAAGTTTCTTGAAAAGATAAGGATCAATTGGTATCCTTATATGAAAAATATAAAGGGGTTATGGCCTAGACCTATGATGACTTAAAAATTTATGATCACAAGGTCATCTATCACACCATAGATCTAATCAAAGGATCTAAGCTAGTCCACCAAAAGCAAAGGTTGGTAAACCCAAAAATGGAGTCTCTCATGGCTTAGGAGATGAGTAAATTGATAGAATCAAGGATTATATACCCAATCAAGTATTCAACTTGGGTATCCAACCTAGTTCTAGTAATAAAGAAGAATGGAGAAACTAAGTTATGCATGAACTTTAGAGACTTAAACAAAGCATCTCTGAAATATCATTACACCTTTCTTTCTATAGAATAGATCCTCTAAATAGTAGTAGGTGCATAAATGTTCTCTCTACTAAATGGGTTCTCAGGATATAATTAGGTATGGGTTAATGAAGAGGATCAACACAAAACCACTTTCACTACAAAGTGGATAACCTTCGTGTATGTGAAAATGCTTTTTGGCCTTTCTAATATAGGAAATAATTTCCAACAAGCCATGGGATTAGATTTTTTAGACCTGATTAACAAAATCATCCTCATCTATCTAGATGATCTAATAATATTCTCTAAGAAGAAGGAATATCATTTTGATCATTTGGAGAAGATTTTTCAAAAATGTCAAGAGTTCAGAGTATCCCTTAACCCTAAAAAAATGCATCTTTGACATCCCAAAAGGCAAGCTAATGGATACATGGTATCCAAATAAGGCATCTCTATTGATCCATATAGGGTGAAGGCCGCTAAGGACTTAACCTTACCAGTTAATAAGAAAGGAGTCCAATCCTCCCTAGGGAAGATCAACTTCATTATCCAATTCATATCTAACTTCATAGGGATGGTAAGGCTAATTACATTGATGCTGAAGAAAGACTAAGATTTTAGATGGACCACCAAAGTAAGGATATTCTTTGATAGGATCAAAGAATAAATATCCACCATTCCCATGCTAGTAAATATTGACTTCTCTAAAGATTTTATCATGTATGTTTATGGTAGTGAACATAACTTTGAAACTATGTTAACTTAGAAGGAAGATGAAGTGAAGGGTGAACATCCTATTACACTCTATTCAATAAATCTATGTGGATACAAGACTACATATAACTTCATTAAGAAGTAGACTTTTGCCATTGCTAAAGGTCTCAATAAGTGTAGACACTTACTGGTGGGAAACAAGATAATGATATATGTGGTGCACTCCAACATCATAAAATACATCACAGATAGAGAAATCACTAAGAAGATATCCAATTAGATCACTAAGATCCTAAAATATGACATTGAAGTTAGACAGACTAAGGTGATCTTAGGGAGAGGAATTTACAAATATTTGGCTCAATGTGCAGATGCCCTGACAAATGAGTAAGATACATTAAAAATGATTTTGGTGAGTCAATGTGAAACTAACAAGTCTTAGGTTGTTGATAGAACCCACTTTTTGTAAACTTGTTGATATCTATATAGCCTCCTTGTGCAAAAAGGAAGATTCTATAGATTACAAGGACTAGTTATACACTAGTCTAGGGAGTCCTTTTCAAAAGGAACTTTGATGGGGAAATTCTCTGATGCATTGACAAACACCAAGCCAAAAAGATCCTACATTATATCCATTTCTCCCCTTCAAGTGAACATTTCTCAATTAAAATGATACCAAACAAAATCATGCATGTTGGATATTATTGGCTGACTATGTTTTTATATTTCCATTAGGTGTTAAAGAAATGATAACAATTCCAATTTTTTATAGGCAAGCAAAAGAATTTATCCATGCCACTAAACTTGATTTTTATTGATAAGCCTTTTATGTAGTGGGACTTAGATTTAATTAGGATGATCAATCCCATGTCTACTGTAGGCCACAAATGGATACTTATGACCATGGATTACTTCATAAGATGCACTAAAGCAACTCTATTGATAGAATCAATTAAAAATGTGATCCTCAAATTTTTAGAGGGAATAGTTGTAGGGTTTGACCATCTAAAAATGATCATATTTGATAATGCAAAGGCCTTCCTTAGTTTAAATATTTCATAGTTTTTACTCAGAAATGTAATTTTCCTTAAGACTTCATCCAAATAATACCCATAAGAGAATGGTTTGGTTGAATCAACAAATAAGAACCTCATAAGGTTAATCAAAAGGATGATCACTAAACAATAGAGGGAGTGGCATATATATGTGAAAATATCTCTATGGGCCAACTAAATCACTCATAATCAAATTCTAAACATGTCCCTATATTAACTAGTATATGGGAAAGAATTGGTCATGTCCATCTCGATGGAAATTCCCACTTTATAATTGTTGAAAGCTATCGAAATATAAAAAATAGAGTGATGGAGCTTAGGTTAGTTCAATATCTCAAGCTTCAAGAAGAAAGAGAACAAGCTAGTGACACTAAGATCAACCTATATTAGATAGTTAAGATATGGTTCGATAAGAAGGCATCCAACCTAGGCTTCAATTCAGGAGACTTGGCTCTAAAATATGATGAAAGGGCCAATAAGCTAGGTCAACATGAAAAGTTTGACTCCCTATGGAGTGGACCCTTTCACATCATCAAAAATAGGTAGGGTAATGCATTAAAGGTGGTAGATGAATAATTCAATGCTTTAGAGATTTTGGTTAATATAATCTACTTAAAGAACTTTAATTGATTTATCAGCTTCACCTTGTGCATAGCTAGTTTCACTCATTTGTTGTTGTTTCCTTTCAAAAATAAGTGTCATTGGCATAAGTTGTTATTATCACACCACCTAGTGTCCACACCTTCGATCCCCTTATTTTTAAATTGTCCTTGATAGATGGTTATCTACCCTACTCCCTTAAAATTAATGTTTAGGCACTCCCCAATTGCATAATCTCCCATAAGGATCACTGCAAATCTTTTGGGAGTGGATCCTCAAACATGTATGCTTCCCTTCTCATTTATGGGCACCCAAATTCAAAAATGATACATGATTATTGATATATGAATGTTAGCCTATAAATATCCCTCTCTTAATCAAACAAAACATTTAAACACATTAATATTTGGCAAGAACACAAAGCGAAGAATATAGTGTTTAACAAAGAATTGTGTAGAGATGTGTGCAACATTTTAAGCCAAAGCTAGTATCCAACATATTTCTTAAGGAAAATATAAGATTTTTTAGGAGATTCACAACATGGAACCTTATAGATCCTCATCTATATATGGGCACCCTAGGAAGTAAAAGACTCATGGATCAAGTGGTCATAGGGACATTCCCCCCTAAATTTGTAAGAAGTAAATCATATGCTTTTGCCCATGAATAGCTAAAAACCGTGGTACCAAATGTCAAGAGTGTCACCAAGGGATGTTGTAGGGACCCCATATTGGTATTAGACTATGCAAATGGGATCTTCAATCTTAAATTTACCAAAAATACAAAAAACCTGAGGGAAGGTGCTCACACCCACATGATCACAAAGGTTTGAAATAATTATTTTGATTCATTCAATTTTAGGATTTGGAGATCTACCCTAACTTAATACATGGTGCCTTTTGTGTACCGATTCCCAAAGATCATTAACCTATGTGTAGAAATATATGATGCCAAAATTGGCATTATCATAGGCCATCACCTAAATGTGGACATCAATGTCAATGTGGTGAGGGAGATGCCCTCGATCCCTAGTGACCCTAGTGTATACATATATGACATGGAGAGCCTATAAAATATATGGGTCACTTATGTGTAGAAGCTAAAATTCCTCAAATCAGCTCTCCATAGTAATTACATAAAAGTACCACATTTTCCCATTGCTCTCTCAATCTTTATAGCACAAGACATGAAAGATGCCCTCTCCATATTGGCATTCATCTTAGGAATGGAATCAAACACCAATGTCTATAATTTACAACTAGGTATAGTATTCTACTTAAAGATAGTGAGTAGGGAGAAGGCCTACAAAATGGAATTCATAGACACCATCATTGACACTATTCATAATCAACTAGTGAATTTTTTGGCCCATAATACCTTCTAGTATTGTTCCTTCCTCCTCTACCTAATCTTATATCAGAGCTTCCAATTCTATTCACCATACTTCACCATTAATACAACCAAGATGGGGTTGTATCCCAATATGGTGACTACTATCTCTATGTGGACTCACATCCTATCAACAATTTAGGATTATCATGAATTTATAGAGTGTTTCCTATCTTTGGTCTCAATTGACCTCGGTTAGGAAGTCATTACCTTTAAAATGATATAATATAGATAACATGGTTCACTAGCTATATAATTCTATGTGACTAGTTCTTTGGAGCCCACTTCACTTTTGTTAGGGTCCACATATTCAAGGAGGATCCATTTTAACTCCCATGCATGTTCATAAATAAAACTTTGGCCCTAGAGTTGGCCCACCATCTCGACATGGTGGACTCAGTATTCAATATGGGCTAAAATAAAATGTACATATATGATGTCCCATTTTTAAGAGGGACATTATAGTTATGAAGAGGTCACATGAGTGCCTACTTGCATTCAAACTAGTAGAGCTTGACTTAGACTAGATCAATGATCAATGAAGTTATGGCCTAGCCATCCACATATCCACTCTAAAGACCACTTACCCCTTAATCCATGATCCCTAGACATATTTTAAGGAGTATAAGTCACTTATGGAGGATGACATCAAACATTATGTGGATCTATTAAAGATCACTTTGGACACTCACCAACGATGGGAATATTTCTATAAACTAGTTCAAGATTTTGATCTTGTAAAGAACATGACAAAATGTCTAAGAGTTTATCTCATCTAAAGGTGATAGATCAAAGATAAAATGGATGCCTATTGGAATTATAGTTAGTAAATTGGCCAAAGGGAGCTCATATTTGAATATCTAGACTCTAATGAGAAATTTTAGAACTTTTGAGATGATCACCATGAAGAAGAAGCATAGGTAGAAGAAGAGGTTTTGATCAAAGAATAATAAGAGGATACCCCCTCAAGGAAAGAGGAGGATGTTTTTGTGATTTAGAGGCCTACATCATGGCCTCCTCCTTTATATATAGTCCCCTAATAATAGGGGTAGGACACTCTTAAGCATCCTTAGGCAAGGTCATCTTAGCTTGGCTCTAAAGCATAAGCTTTCAACTGTCCTCCTAAACTAAAATAAAAGAAGCTATACTTTTCTTAGCTTTTCCTTTCCACTTCTTCATTATTCAATTTGTCTTTGCCTTCCACTAATTCCATTGCACTTTTTCCACTCTCTACTACTTAGCCAATCACCTTGCTTGTACTACTTTTCACTCCTCCACCTTCATCCACCACAAGTACATCCATCATGGTGTAATCTCCCTCCACCCCTCTCTATATACTCCCACCTTTCTATCCTTAAACATTGACCATTTACCCACTCATCCTTGAGGGAACAATATCTTCTACTTTGTATTAGTAAGCGACCATTACTTTTGGATTATCACAAAGATTGCTTTTGTGAGGGAATTAATTTAGTCAAAGGAGTAGTTTCACCAATAGTTAGAGACTGCAAGAAAATCTTAAAATGCCTAAGTATAGAATAGAAGAGTAAAAATGTCTAAGGCCTTAATGACACCACACATGCAATCATTCTTTAACCTCACATAATAATCTTTGATGATTACACATATGATGTCGATAGTAATCAAGCCCCAATAATAGATGCAACCCAAAGATTACTTAATACATGTCATTGTTTTAAACCTCAACCAATCCAAGCCACATGATAGGGTAAAAATCATAGAAGAGATCAAGAATTCCATCATAATGGACTATCTCAAGGTAGGTCATTGAGTGGAAAACAAGCCATAGTAACTCACAAGAGTTAAATCTACCATCAACCACCTCAATGTAGAGGCCAAAGACAAATATGCAAAGCTTACCAAGATGAGGTCTAACCTATAGATTTGCATCACCTCTAAGAGATTCTAATTGGAAACTAATCAAAGAGCCCAACTATAAATTCAAGTAGTAGAGTTGAAGGCCAAAATAGATGGTCTGAAAAGGGAGAAGCAAGTTGTGGAGAATAAGCTATAAGAAAAATGAACTATAACTCCCATAAACCCATAAGAGTCTCTTGGAATCTAAGTGTGTAACAACAAATGTAATAGTAGATGTAGTAGGAGTCCTCAACTAAGGAATAAGAGATCCAAAAACTAAAGAATGACCTCATCACCCACTCCTAAATTTTAGGCATTATCCTAATGATCTAGTAGCTTTATGTTTAATATTGGGAGAGGAATAAAAATGTGGCCTAAAACTTGAAGCCAATACTTGGGTTCATTGTGGAATCATAGTGACTAAATGCACAAGTGAGCACATCCATGGATCAATTTCTTGCCTTCATATCCCCCAAGGTTCAATATTCATAACTCCTAGTCTAAAAATGTTATAATACAATGAATGAGACACTTCAAATAATAGGGGTAGATGATAGAAGGTAGATAGTAGTCAATTTTAATGAGTTATTGAGCTATAATAAGGTAGCATCAAAATGCAAGGCATTTTAGAATTCCTTAGATAAGGTGGTTTGGGACACGAAGGGACATATTGAATAACTAGTCTAGTTAGGAATCCCATCCCCTTTCCTAGCAAATAACATGGTCCTCTTAGAGGACAAAATAAAAGATATATTGATCGCAAAGTAGAATGACTAGACCATCTTTACAGATCTAGGTCAAATGCCAAACATCTCTAAAGTGGAGACTATTTTGCATCTTCTTTCCCATATCAAGTTTTAGATCTGAGTAGTTGTTCATGGACTATGTAACATCTCCTTCAAGGAGATAATATATTTGGATAGAGCCTTTGAGGATTTGAAAAATAAGACTCAGTCCAAAAAGGAAAATTGGATGCCTTTGAAGGTATATCTTCAAAAGTTGTGAGTTTTGCAAGCCTTCCCTTTTTATAGTTTTACTTCAACTAGTCTATAAAACTATAAATTTTGGGTTCTTCCATCCATGGCAGATTCCCCTACAAGTCTCCATGAATAGTGGATTTTTATCCATATTTTAAAGAATTTTTGGGTAGTTATCTTTTTTTCATGGGTATGCTTGGTGAGTTTAGTAGTTTATATATCACCCTCCTCTTTCCTAGGTTCCTTTTTTATTTTTGGCTAAGTCTCATCTCCTTCTACCAGTGCCATGTGGCACCCTGATGCTCATTCTTCATGAAAAGGTTTTCAACTCACCTAGGAGTAACACCAACTCAACACATGTCATCATGAAACTCTTCAAGAAAGAAAGGAAAAGGTATGCCATTCATTGATGAAGTAATGGGTAGGACCCACTGTGAAGTTATAATGAAAAGGCAACAATCCTTCCATGTGGCACCTCTACACTCATTATTTGAAAAGGAGTTCTTGACTTCCCCAAGAGAACTATTAACTCAACACATGGTGAATCCACTTGCTTCCTTTTAAAAAGAGATAAAATGTCTTTGGAGAAAAATACTCAATCCTTAATGTAACATGCATCATCCCAGTGCTTCTTGAAATCAAAGGTTTATTTTTTTAGAACTTTAAGGTGAGCCATTAAATAATAAATCAAAATTAAAGGTCCAATGTGAAAATATAAATAAAAGGAATAAAACCTTCCACATGGTGTCATGGCACTTATTCAAGGTAGGTTTATTTTTGTGATATCTTTGAGTTACACCATTAGTCGAGGGAAGTGGGCCTCATTCCTAACAAGAATTATAGAGGTAGTTTAAAGGGAGATATGCATCACCACAATACTTATTATAGTCATCATGGGAATCATGAGGCTTCATAGTTGTGTCATATCTAGGATTTGATTATTGACTACACTCATGAGTCAAAGCTCCCATTTTTTAGTTGTAATGGCCTCAGCATGAGCATGATTGTTGGGTTTGAGGTGTGATTTCCTCATGAGGCTGATGTGCCTATATATTTTTTTCTTCTTGTTTTTTATAAGGTATGGTATCAAGTTAATAGTTAGTATTTTTCATCATTGTAATTAGAGAGAAGTCATTGTAATAGTTTTAATTTAGAATATAAATAGTAATTGTTTTTGTTATTCATTTTAAGACCTTAACAAGTACCCCTCATAAGAATGATTGAATATTATATATTTTTCCTTTGGGACTTTTGTATTTTATTCTCCACCTAACAATGAAGAGGATGTGGTTTTCTATGTCAAATTGATTAAAATCTGTTATTGTATATTAGTTATGTTATCTACTTCTATAGTGTTGGATTTTTCCATATTACAGGATTTAAATCATGCACATGTTTTTTTAAATCATTTATAATGTTTTAAAAATTAAAGTTATTTTCTAAAATATTAGGAATAATTATGTTAAGAATTATAGCACATCAACTTTATTAGTTTTATTTTTATTTCTTCCTTACCCTTTTCATCCCTAATTAATTCAAAGAACTAACTTCTAAAACCTTAGAGGTTGATTCATAGATCTCAATTTCATCCCACATCTATAAAGCTTGCCATAGGAAACTATTCATTGAGAGTGAGAGTTTTAGGAATCAACAAGAACAAAGGGTCGATAAGAAGCCTGTTGAAGTTAATAACTTCTTTTAGTACATACAGTCTACTAAAACCCTACACAATCAACTAAAGATGGTAGAATTATGATTTTTCCCCATTAGGAGCCTTTAACCAAATTGAATGAACATTACTAACCACTTGGAAAGGTGGAACTGGTCAATATAGACCTAGGGAAGGTCTAGTTATAGCCTAAAGTGACCTAAACCTAAATAAATGGAATTTTGAACCCTTTCATCTCCTATAGTTAAGGAACTAGGGTTTAAGAACTAAAAACCCCATACCTTCTATTCAAATGATGGGAATTTCACAAAACTTTGTAATAGTACTTATTTTTTCATTTAGATAAGGATTCATGTGGTTTTGATTAGGTACAATATGGAATAATACAATTTTGGTGACTAGGAAAGCTTATGGAGGGTTATGAGGCCTAATTAGCTAGGTGATTACAAAGGAAGTACTATTTAAAAAAGGATTTATACATTTAAACTTTATGGGGGATTGTAAAAAAATAGAGGGTGCCCAAATATGGGCTTATTTATGTCAAGTGACTTACATAATTTTCATACAAATGGAATTTGTTTAAAAAAAGGTTATAAGGAAATAAGGTCATTTTTGAGTTTGAAGAGTGAAAAGGGTTGATGGAGAGTGATTGAGAGACTAAAATGGGTTAATAAAAATGTAATATGATCAAGTAAATTCATTCATGAAGATAGGTTGTGTTCATGAGACCCTAAAATATATTTTGTGTGTTAAGCCATGAAGAAGATTGACTAGTGTGAGGAAAGTGAATGAATGAATGTAAGGATATGAAATAGTGAATAGAATAAGTGGAGATGATGAATGAGAGGTTTATAAAAGGTCTAATGGAATTAATAAATAACTTCAAGGTGGTTAATAAATATTGACAATGAAAGGAGGCTATAAAGCCTAGTGAAATGTTGAAAGACTCTTATTGAAGGTTGAACCTAGTGAACCAAGCTAAGCATAAAGAAGTTGATCAAGTAAGTTTATAGCTAGGAATTAATTGAGTTTTGAGATTTTACCATGTAAATATGCATCATTAAATCATCTATTAAAGGCATAATACAAATTTACACGTTCCATGCACACAAGAATATAACCCAGAAACATAGGCATATGTACTCTAAAAAATTAGGAATAGTCCTAAAAATAGGACAATAGTGCCATTTTTAGGACACTAGAGCCACATGCCATTATTATCCAAGTGAGTTTCTACTATCTATGGAATAATCTGACTCAAGGACCCTATTAATGACACTTAAACCTATTCATAACCTAGTTTTTAACACCCAAATCTTTTGTGATAGCTATTTTCTAGATAAGTCTCTATTTACACATATTTAATACTATTTTTAAAAATTCAAAGCAAGTTAAATTATATAAAAAATTCATGGTTATTTATTTCATGGATTTAGACAACTCAGCCCTTCAATCTAACTTAAGATTTACATTGGTAAAGCCCTAAAAGGTTAAATCGATAATAAAAAGAGTATCCTTTCCCTGTATTACCTTTGTATTTTCACTTTTGAGCATCTGTTGGATGAATCCCTTGCATATGGTTTAACAGATTAGTACTATGTGTTGAAGATATAAGTTCTAACTTATAATAAAAGGAATTGATGGATCATAGTTTGATCATTATATTAAAGGGCATTTTTTATAGATTATGTATCCTTTATATATTATATTATTAAACTAAACTAATGAGAATATTGGTTTAGTGTTGAGAGATCATTTGATCACTGACACCTTCCTTTAAAAAAATATTAATGTGAAGGTCAATTCCTTTGGATGTTGAGTAAATTATTGATGTTGATGTGTTTGGCCTTAGAAATATTATCTATTTAATATTTTGACTTAACCATTTAGAGTATTGGTTTAGTTTTGATTCTTTGACTTTGACTTAGACTAGTTTTGTCAACTAATCAACTTTGTATTATTGCCTTAGATGTTTTATATATTTATATTAAGCTTTTCATTTTATCCTTACCAAATTATCCTATGCAAGTTTTGGTTTAATTAAATTTTATTTCCCTAGTCACTTTTTAAACTAATCACAAACTTTAACTTAGTCAAATATGGATTTTTACCTTAGTCAAATTTTCTTTGATGACTAAATCCATCTACTTGGACTTTTCCTTAGACACCTCTTAGAGGAGTCTTTTCATGGTCTTTTGCATTAGTCAATTTTATGAATTTTTGAGTGGTTCAAAGTAAGCCACATTTCATCAACCTACTATTCTAAGAGTGATGATTGTTTGGTTTGTGGTACCATCAATTTTGGTCTAGTGAGATAACATGATGTTACCATATGGTATCATCTTGATGACCCATAATCCCAAAGTAGACCATACAGGGAAAAATTCCTCCAAGCTATAAAGATAGTGGGATGTTGTTATGGGGCATCATCTTAGTGATTCATGATACTAGAGATGATCATATAGGGAATGATCATTAGAAGTTTCATGGACTATCAAGATGTTTCCATGTGGCATCATCCCAATAACCTGTGACCCCAGTGAGGTTCATATAATGTGGGAAGCATGTAGTAAGTGGGATAGTGATATGTTTCCATATGGAATCATTTTGGAGACCCATAATCCTAGAGAGTTATATATTAGGTGTGAAGCTCAAGGATAAGTGGGTGAGAATGATACTTCCACATGGTAAAATACCACTACTTCACCATTATGAAAAGGTCCATATTGGGCATGAAGCTCATGGGAAAGTAGGTGAGTGGGATGTTATCACATGGAAAAATATTACTATTCCATAGTTCTAGAGATTTCATATCAAGTGTGAGGCCTAAAGGTTAATGAATTAAAATTATGATTCCATGTCACATAATCCTACTACTATGTAGTATCAAGGAAGGCACGCCCACCTAATAGGGTGACAGGGTAATAAATTAACAATTTTTTTCCACATAGAGTTTTTCTAATGTTAATTGGGAAGTAATAGGTGGTAAGAGTGGCCCCAATAACCTAAAGATAATTTTTCATGGCCTTATATCCTACCAAAGTGACCATATATATCTTGACTACATCAATAGTAGCTAGGCTAATTTTGATAGATGTCTTAATGTTACTATGTAATAGCCTTGGGTGTAAGCTTATGTTGAAGTGAGTGGATGATTTATTAAGTGAACTTAGATCTCAACCAATGGCTTGTACATGATCATTAAGTGTTTATGATTAGAGATATTTATTATTATGTTCAATTGTAATTATTTTTTATATGTGTTATTATGTTTTTTGGGTGTTTGTTTATAGTAGATTATATTGTGCTCATATTTAGGAAAAAAAGGTCATGACATTAAATGCATAGTTCATTTTAATGATGAGTGCAAATTTATTCCTCCATAAATCATTTAATGGGATTGAATTTTAGATGATTTATGAATGGATGCAATGTTGTAGATGTCTTGAAATAACCAAAGTTGGAAGATGGATGCTGGGAGGTGATATTATCTTTTGCAAGCTTAGACAATCATGATGATTCAATTATGTTATCTAATTTAAACATCTTAAACTTTATGTAAATTATATAATTAAGACTATTGATGAAAAATAATTTAAAAACTCATCATTTAACCCTTTAATTTAGCTGGACAACTTTTTAATTTCAACTTGATAATCGTGAACTATTATAGTTTGATGTAGTTTTGTCATGGATCTATTAGAATCATCATAAGCACATAGACTAGAGAGAACCAAAAATATTTTGAATAAATAATCCCAAGTGAGGTTTGTATGATATTTTTTATACCATTTGTGCCACTAGAAAACTTCCTTCTATAAGTGAAATGAGGCAATATGTATCTTGTCTACCCCCAATGTACTATGCAAGTTGAAATATTATTTGGCATCACAAATCTAACTAGTTGGTTCTTAAATATAAAATTTTAGAAATTATATTTTTGGGCCATATATGGTGGTTAATAAATATGCTATCAAAATAATATTAATTAAGTTTATTGGATAGTATGGTATTTTTTGTGCTGATGTCATGTAGGCATTCATTTAACTCCATAAGTCAAGATTGGATTACTACTCAAAGTTACTTAATGTTATATGTCATGGATTGGATTCCCATATAGGTGAATAAATGTAATATATTGGTTTAGAATTGAAAATATGATCACAATGGTATAATTTTCATAATAATGGAAAATAATTATTTTCAGGGTTGTAAATGAAAATTGATTTTGTATGATATTTTTTTCTAAAAATTTGAAATACACATTAAAATTGTAGTTTATATGATAAAATCACATTATATCCCCCTTATGGAATTAATAAATTCACTTTTTATTTTCATTTTCTTAGGATTGGCTATTGTAACAAGTTCATGCACCTATTTTGAAATAGTATGAAGCTTATAACTATTTTAAAGAGTGTATGTAACTATTTTTAAACTTGATAACCATTTTTATGGTTGTATCTAATCCATTTATATCAAAAAGTATGATATTATAATATCTTTTACTATAATTTTAAGAAATCAAAATCAGATCTATAATAGTAGGAATTCTAAGATTACAAGTATACTATAGGGTGTGTTTGGGTCTATGGGCTTGAAAATATACTAATTTAATTCATTTAATAATTTCAAATAAATATTTTAGAAGGATTACTATGTTGAATAAACATTCCATATCCTAGTATCCCATATCTAGGTATAATGCAAGTAACCTTTTCAAACTAACTATTTACTAGTGCATCACAAACAAATGGTTTAAGGCTTTCTATAGCTAGGTTATGAAAATTTACTAGGGTGTCTTATTATATATCCAAAGTTACATGGAAGAAAAAATATATATACAATGTTTTTTAGTGGCTTACGTATTAGGGTGTAACCCCTCACTCCATAGAATTATGTAAAATTAGTATTCACTTAGCCTAAAATAATTGATCTCTATTAATGATAAAATTATTGAAACATAATTTATAACATAAAGAAAGAAGGGAGAAGAGATTTATCTTGGGAATAAGTTATTTTATACCACCCTATTACCACTTTTTTGTCACCAATATACTAATTAGGTGAGGCTAGAGTATATTTTAGAAAGAAAAAGATAATCTTAAACGAATGGAAATCATTGTGGAAAAATCTCATTTGATCTCTAATATCAAATGTTATGAACTTACTTGTAGACGAGTTAATGTAAAAACATAAATATAACTAATATTCACTAAATATAAAGAGAATAATAATATGACATTTTAAATGATATAATATTTCTACAAAGTATCATATACATCTTCAAAGGGGTAACCTCCTTTATACATAATTCAATATAAAATATTTAATAGATGTCATGTCCTCTTACATAATCCTTCTATTTAAGATATTATACTAAAGATAACTAGTACCTTCCATACATTTGGGATTAACTTAAAAATCAAATACATATGATATTTTATTAATAATACATAATAAAAATTATATTACTTAGGATGAAAGCATCACAACACCATCATTTTACGTGGTTAGTGTAATGTGTTGAATACTTACACGCCTTCAATATAAGTTACCCATAAAACCAAACACAAATAAATAATATTGTTATAGAAAATACAAAAAAAATATGAGTATACATGAAATCCATATAAACATGAAGGTACACAAAACATGCATGATAGACTAAAATATATAGAATCACATGAAATATTATTATGACAGAGGATATCAAAAAAATAAAATAAAATAGTGATGCTAGGATATGGCTCATAATTTACCCTAGATTGAATATGAAATGTTCCCCATATATATTTTGAATCCATAATCATATTCACATACATGTTTAATAAATATCTTACATCTATCTTGAAAATATCATTAGTATCATGTGTATAATAAATAAGTGCAATATAACATATATCAAAAAGTAGATTACCACAAACATACAATTTTTATTGTAACACAATCACAAATTAGATGATCATTCAAGTAAAACAAGAAATAAAAATTAGTTGTATCATAAAATAAAGTGTTTTTCATAAGGAAACTATATATGCATATAAAGTGAAGGAGGCCAAGAATTTCAATCATAAAATTATATATCATTATAAATAATATATAAATGATTGAAATAATATATCAATGAATGCAAAATGAGAGTAATAATAGGATATTGAGAAATTATCATGTGGTGGCATACAATTTTATAAGTATATGGATTTAATATACATATTATACTTACAATGGATTGAGAAATAATCAGTGTAGAAAAGTGGATATGAAGGGGTTGTATTTTATTTCAAATATGTTATAAAGAGATGTTACTATTGATAATGTTATGATGATTATGAGCACCCAAATATTTGGTATTTTATGACACAATATATATTAGTATTTATATCATGTTTTTTATCATTTTTATGTCCACACTTGAAATCCTTATGTGACTTGTCATCATTCTCATAACGAATCCATTTTTTATCTTTATAAGAGGTTGGAAGAATAGACTCTATTATAATTTTTTTAAAAGTCCTTTACCACTAAATCCCATATTTTTTACACATTTGAGTTGAAATAGATATTTGTTTCAAGGATTTTTAAATAATATTAAGACCTTTATCATTACTATTTGTAATACAATAGCTCCCTCATTGGTTATTTTTTATTGTCTTCGTTTTATATTGTATTTACACTTATTAAATCGAAATTTTGAATTCCATAATTTAGAGGGGTTATATAATAATTTATAATATCAAACAAATTGATGTCATCTCTTTATTTAAGAGGGCCTATTTTTATAAAATTTATTTTGTCCAACTTCTCGTCTATGCTATAAAATATTTAATCATTATCCCAAATATCTTAGACTTAATACATTCACCAGATTAAATTATTTCCATATGGTCCATTAGGATAAATTTTTAAGGTGCCACTATAGTTGGTTGAATATTATTCAAATGATAAATATTAATATCTTTAGGCTCAATCAATTTACATAATGTATATGTTACACCATTTTTAGGACATGTCTATATAACTCCCCCAAGCATACATTTCATACATATATTTAAATTGGATTAAAAATCTCCCATATTATGTATCCACGGTCTCTAATTAAAATATTATAGATCAATCATTAGGGATGACTTGACATAGTGTGTCTATAATTTTTTGTTCAAGTGTAATATTTAAAGTTATTTCCCCAAGAGCTTTTGTCAGCTGATTTTTAAAACCTTTGATGATCATATTTAAGTTAGGGAGGGTTTGAATTATAATTCATAGTTGTAAAATAAATAAATAATTATATGTAGAGTGAATATGGTCAACAATATAAATTTATTATAATATATGAAAAGGGAGAAGAACATATAAGATATCATATCGTAAAGTGGAGAAAAGATGTAAGAAGGATTTAATATTAATAAGAAAATAAATAATATAATTATGAGGTATATGAAATTAAATTATGAAAAAAATAATCACATGGATAGATGTAAAAGGTGTAGACTAAATAGATATAAATATCATTAGGAAGTAACCAAGAAGTATCTAAACTAAGGTTGTAACCAAAATATTTAAAAAAAGGAAAAAAGTCATGAAGATATAACATATAATAACAATCATATACTAATATAATCATGAAAGACAAAAAAATAAAAATATAACATACACATAAACATATATATCCAACAAAGCAGCTAAAGAAAGAGTATACGATAGGGATACTTACCTTTGGTTAAATTAACAACACATCATTCTCCCCCTTGATTCAAGTGGCACTTTGTGAGAGATGTTTTAGGTTAGGATAATTATGTAAGGACTAACACATAATTATCCTTAGTTAGGGACTCAAAATAAAAGTTGTGCCTTCATATGACCTTTAATGATCCTATGTAAACTATAACACTAAGTATAAGATCATATTCCCTAAACCCTATTGTTACTAAAAAGGGTGGATTTATTTTTGTGAAAAAATTATATCACATGTTTTTTATTATAAATTTATTTTTTAACATTATAAATAAAAATCAAGTCCATAAAATTAACCTATCTCAAATTTTAATTAACTTGGTCTAACCAGGTTAGTAAAAATGAAAATAAGTTGAAACTAATAATATTTCAACCCAGTTGATATAATATGAAAATTAAAAATAGATATAAGACTATAATCTAGGATTATACAATACAAAAATATAGGGAAAATAGATACATATGTTATAATGAGAGATAAACTATGAAAATTCACACAAACATGAAGAAGAGGAGGAAAATAAGATGAAACCAAAAAAATAGAGGCTAGATTGAGTAGATTATATAAAAATGAATATAAAAATATATAATATATGATCATTTGGAAATCTCTCACAAATTACATTGAGTTAACATACCCAAATACTAGTACACTCTTTAGGACATCCACTTAGGGATATTGATGGTTTTTTGAGTTTGGTAAGATAAATAATCTATAAGTAAAAAAATATGTGAATACAAATGGCCCACCCAAATCTAATAATGTGTTATAATAATATAATGTGTGATGGATATTTTTGAAAGAGAATGATAACACTAAAGATAAAATTAAATGTTATAATAATTAAAAATGAATGAAATAACTTAAACACACACACACACAGATATATATATATATATATATATATATATATATATATATATATATATATATATTTGTATATTTACTTATGTTTATACCAAACAGATGTATGAAAATGCATTATTCTTTATCATGGCGAGATCAAAAAGAAAATGTGGTAAGATTAATGATGTAATGATAAAGACTGATAAAATAAAAGTACATGTAAGCATATGTTTTTAAAAGAATAAGCATGTGAAACTCTTAGAACAAAAGGTAAAAAGGAAAGAAATTGGGAAAGTTGCAATAATAAATTTAGGTTAGGTCTAAAAATCTTAAGGAAAGATACAAAGAGAGATAACAGGGGTTAAATAGACATGATATAACTATATTAGGTATATATGACAAAAGTAAAAGTATGGTAATACAAAAAGTAATTCATAAATAATAGAAATGAGACCAGATAGCCATAAAGGGTGGAATAAACTAGGTCTATATGACACAAAAAGTGAGAATATAATATCATGGTCCCAAACATAGCCAAGATATATCCTATAAAAATAATTAAATGACTAACAAGACATACTACAACAAATCAAAGAGGTAAATTATATTTAAAAATTACAAGTTCAAAGTGGAACCTCTAAATGCTAGTCCCTATCACAATGTTAACATGTCTAAAGTAGATGAAGAAAAAGAGATATAGAAGATGAGAAAGACTTGGAAACAAGTATACCTATCAATGGATAAAATTTAAGGAGGGGAAAGAGGACACCAATAAGGAAAAACATATTATTTACTAGAAATAATACACTCTAATAAATTTGGAAAGACTAATACTTTTAGACATCAAAGGACCTAGAAAACCTATCTTAGAAAGCATGAGATTGTGATAATTAATGAATTATAAATACTATTTCATGAATATTAATGCAAAAAAATTTAAATGGATCATAACTCCCCACAATGTGTTCTCCATTCCTTATGACCTCGGTAGATCCATAGGCAAATTGACTAAATTGAGAGGATTAGGTACTTGCATTGGGAAGTAGGTGCCACTAATGGTATGTATGCATGGATATATCTATATATGTATATATGTGTATATGTATTTATACATACATTATACATATGTATGCATATCTATTATGTATGTATGTATATGATTATATACATATACATATACATATAAATACATACATACATACATATTCATATATTAATCTATTAGCTTCATACACCCTAATATAAATTATCTCTATCATGAAGAAAACTATGTATTTTGAGGTTCAAATAGGTTAGGGATGTAGCAATGATATGAACATGTATTTTTTTGATTTTTAATTTTGATAGATATTTTAAATTATTAAATCATATATATGTATGTATTGAGTCTTTTAGTTTTTTTTATATTTTTATATATTTGTCCTTTATATGAAATTAAAATACTAGAATGGGTGATTAAATGAGTAACATAAGAGATCTTACACCTACCTGATAAACAAGAGAACCTAAATATGAATAACCCTATAATTTTTTGTAAAATATGTTATCATTCTATTTTATACCACTAAAAATACATATTAAAAAATTTACACTAATACAATCACGGCACATAAGGTAGTAATATTTCATGTAGACATAAACATTGAAAAATTTGTCATTATTGAGTCATATGAAAATTACTATACATAATTAAATCTAAAATATACATAAATATAAAAAATTTCAATCAAATGAAAAACTAGGGATAATGATATATACCACTAAGACAAAAACTATAGAGTAACAAGAAAAAAAGACATTAGGGTTAGGTAAGGCTAACATGAGATAGTACAAATCCTAGGTAAATGTGACTTTATGAAAAGGTAAGATCTAGCCTTATAAAGAGGGAGAAATACATTAAAGGTTTATGAAACCATATGAAATATTATATCCAACACAAATAAATTCATATCTAATCCTAAGGGGTATAAATCAGCACATGTTCACTAGAATATAGTATGGGTTAATAGTTTTACATCAATATGCAATACATCTATCCATACAATTTTTTAACTATACCTAATAAAATTTCATAAAATTAAACATAAAATAAAATAAATTTAATATTAATTAATATTATATAAACATAAATACATGAAAAATTTGGTTTCAAGAATAATATTTTATTTATCACAAATTTAGAGGCAGTCATAAGGAAAAGAAAGTGGAAAACATGTCCAGACAATGAGGTATCAAAAACCATAAACCATAAGATTAAAAAGATAAATTTTATTAGTAACCCATTATATAATAGTAAAAAAAATATAATAAGAGTGAATATTTTTTTTTAAAAGTGTAGATATTTTAATTTTTAGATCATATTCATCTACTATATGGCTTCCAAAATCTTGCTCACATTTCCTAAATTTTGTACATATCTCTAGGAAAATGATATCTTTATCCAAAACCATAAAGATAATCACAAAATAATAAAAAATTGGAGATTGATTATGTAACCCATGTTATTCGTCCATTATTATTAGGCTTCTTATCTAGAAACAAATTTTAAAACCAACCAAGTCAATGATAAATTTGTTAATACATATATTTATTCTATGTGTAATAGAATGAATAGGTGGGAAAAAAATTAAATGATTCAAATATTTGTCTAATTATAATCTAAATTAACTAATTTTATCTTTTAATTTCACAATATATGTTTATACAATAGAATTTATGTCTTGCTCAATCATTCACTATGTATCATATCTTATATGCACTAATATGCCTATGTATTTATAAAATTTTAAAATTAAAATTATGCCCAAATTATCTATAAAAATGGGTGGAAAATTTAAAAAAATATATGAACCTAAGGTATGATACATGTAAAACTAAGATCCCATGGGCCCATATAGAATTGTACACTATACAATCATAGTGCCCCAACACCATACACTGTATGATTCTATAAAATAGGGATAGAGCTGAAGAAAATAGGGAAGGGTTGAGAAAGAAAATAAATGGAATTAAAATATAAGGGTAACAAGAAACATGGGGAAACCATTCTAAGAATATCCTAAGAATAATTGATAATTTACAAACACACAAGTGCTTTAGAAAACATGAAAAATTACAACTAATAATTACCCCTAGACTAATATTACACTAGCCTTCATACACCACATAAAATGAAAATAATATTAATTTACCACTAAATTAGAATCACAATAATATATTAAAGTATAATTTAAAATATATAATAATTATAAAGCATATGACTAAGCCACTTTGAGAGGGAAACTTCCACAATAATACAATAGGAATAAATTTTTTAATATGATGATATAATATTAACCAATACCTCTTATATATATTATTCATGTATGGATACTTTTATATAATAAAATTTTATATTCAATACTTTAAATGATAATATTGACACACATTTACCATGTATGACTTGAATAGACAAACAAAGTCTAAATTTTCCATCTTTGCACACTTATATGTTATTTTATGATTCAACCCTTTTGTATGATATCATACACCTAGAATAACATCAATGTATAATTTTAACCTAATAAATTTCATAAAAAAACATCTACAAACTCTTATAGTATGATACCTATATATTAATTAGTCCTAATTGTTATAGTCATTATCTCAAGTTGATAATGGCTTACACTGGATGGAAGTATCCCACTCCCAATAATGGGTATTTTATAAAATCAAACCAATTCTTAGGGTAAAACCATCAACCTAATGTGTTAGTATAATGAGGAAATATTCAAATGAATACCTAAGTAAAAAAATAAAGGTCTCATTCAAAAGGGACCCAAGACTTATTTATTACAGATCTAGAAAGTATTGCGCACTGAGAAAATATGCCCTATTAATGAGAATTTTTATACCTATCACTAGGAGAAGTTATAGTCCAATTATGAATAAAGAATTATCAAGTACCATATCTAATCACTAGTTTTATACATAATGAATAAGAACAAAATTAAAAATCACACTAAGTGAAAGAACTACATGTGGCTTGGTTTCCCTCATTGGAGTATTGGATACATAGGCAATGATCAATCATTATATTAAAAAAAAAGAATAATTTAATTAATTAAATCACCAAGAAATCATGTTAAAAATAAGGTCAATATAGTTTCACAGTGAGGCAAGTTCATAGTAACTGATACTAGACCAATACATATATACCCAATTAGTTAAAACATATCCTATTATATATATCTTCTTGATGATCACTTGATTTATTATCCATTATGTTATTTTAATTTTTGAAAAATTTATACTTAGGCTCACTTTCATATTTTCAAATAATCCAAAAATAAAAATCAAATAGTTTAAAAATTCAAAACATTCAAATATTCAAAAAATAGAACTTAACATGACATGATGGCTAGTTTACATTTTTACATAGGTTACTTATCACATGTTTTCTGGGTGGTATATTATTTATATACAAAAATGAATTTTCATGATATTTGAGTGATATTTAGGAAATATAGGTTACACATGGACATATAGATTTTGGTCTTCATCTACCTTTTGGTTTCACTATGGGAATTTTATTCCATTAGTCTCACTATTATAGGTTTTATCTTTCTATGACCTTAATACCATGATGAACCACCTATACTAATTACAAATTATTTTTATTTACTCATTTATTAAATAGTGATACATGATATTCTAGTATAATATGATGTGACATTGATATATATGGATGGTCTAGATTAGTTCCTTGTTATATGATCCATTTTTGTTGGTACTATTGTACATGATAGGTTATTTTGAGTGTCATTATTATGTGTGTCCCCTAGCCTTTATTGATGAGAAATCATTGATTTAAATTATTTAAACATTTATATTTTATCTTACATGTGTCCCTTGACCTTATTTATTATGACATTTTATGCCCCCCACATGTGACCCTTTCCTCTATGTGTGATATTAATAATTTCATTTATTGATCTATCTAACATTGATGGGTAACATGACCTATAACATGAAATATTAATATATAATTTTATTTATATATAATATTAATTTGTGTTTGACTGATGCATTTATCTAAACATGATATTTACATGCCTTTTATTTCATATGCTATGTTCATGCCTTAAATGATACATAGGTTATTATGATGATGAATTATCCACATGATCAAATGATTTTAAATTATTATATATTTATGTATGACATGGAAAAATTCATTATTATTTTGAGATGATTTATATACAAGATACATCCCTAATCTCAAAAGGGGGACATTAAAATAGGATTGTCTTAGAGACATAAGGCTTCATGAGAAGAAAGTTGGAGAACAGGTTTCATAGATTTTAAAGATTTATATGGTTCAAATATTAAATTATTTAAAATACATGATAATTTTTTTCATATTTATATATATTATAAGGACATACTCTATTCACATGAATTCAATTTACAAACACTTGATCATGGATTCATGCACACTTGAGTGGATATGCACATATATATGTATAATAATTAATAGGAACAAAATTTAAAATTTACACATTCACATTACATTTGGGATACAAGTTTTCAAATTTATCATATAGATTCATGGGATATGAGACTAGTTAATGTACATATACATCCTACTTATATTTAAATGGAAAATGGTTATCATTCTACTTCACATTTATCAAAACATATGTACATGATGGGGAATGAACAATGATCATTCCTTTATGATCATGGTTTTTTTACATGGATAGAGCTTGATTAAACTAGAGATAAATATTACATTTGAATATATAAGGCATCTAAAAGGGTTTATTCATATATGATCAAACCTTTTTACATTGATTCTCTCATTTACCCGCATAGTGTTTTCTTTTAGAGTTGAACCTTGCTTGATCAATTATCTATATATTTTTCTTACATGGTTATTTGCATTAGTACATTGTGTATTATTTCCAAAATTTATGAGTCTTGGGGAGTATTTCCTTCCTAAATTAATATCCTACATAGTTACATAAGTTTGGATCATGATCACCCCCAAATCTCTAATGCTTCAATGAATAAGCATCATCTCCAATATTTTACAAAGCAAACATAGTTTAGATAAATACACAAGTGTAATATAACCCTTACTATTTTAATTTACAAATTTTTGATTTAACATATGGAAATTGACTAATTCATTCTCATTTTAGGTTTTTCTAGAGCATTATTACACATTTGGAGCCACATCCCAAAAAGGAAAATTATGTTGTACACACATGTATATTTTATTTTTTTAATTTATAAATTCAATTAATATAATAACATGGGATATTTTTAGATAGTATGATATGGTATTTAATAATTAACTATGACAAGCTTGACACACATTTACTATGCTTGACTTGAGCACCCAAACAAGGTCTGATTCATAACACTCTCACACTCACATGATACATTATGAGTCAACACTTTCATTTTATTGTCATACACATACACCAAACTCAATGCCTAATTTAAACCTAATAAATATCTTACACAAACATATCTATAAAATAATATAAGTATATCTGTACACAAGCTAGTTATAATAGTTATATTCATTATCTCTAGTCAATAACAACCTTTGCTAGTTGAAACCATCATACTCTTAAAAATGGCTATTTTATAAAATAAAACCCATCCTTAAGTTTATCCCATCAACCTAGTGTGTTGGTGGCATGAATAAATATTCAAATTAATCCCTATATAAACATATCAATGTATCATTATACATGGATATAACACTTATCTACTTCACATCTTCACACTATGGCACACTGATAAAATATATCCTATTCTTCCATTTTTTTAATACATATCACTAATAGTAGTAATAATCCAAGTTTAATGATATCAAAATCTATGTCAAATTAATAATTTCAAAGTATCAAATCTAATAATTATATTCATATAAATAGCAAAAGATCATAATTTTACAATCACACTAGGTGGGAGAACTACATGTGGATTGATATCCATCCTTGGAGTATTGGATAAATAGGTATTGGTTAATCATTATTGGGTGTAATTAGGGTCAAATTATCCTATTAAACTTCCCTTGTTTTTGTAGTTTTTGATCCCTAATAATAACATATAGGTTTTTAAGTCAAAGGAGGTTGATTTCTATATCTACACATGTTATTAGGGTCCATGATTTTAAAACGTAGACTATGAAAAAATAATCACAAGTGTCTATAAAATCATTGTGTCACACTTTCACATAGGTTATCTCCCACCAAAAAGTTGATATTGATTCACAATACTAACTCAATCTAGTAGAATCATCCTGGCATAGTAGTGTATTAGTTAATAAACTAAGTTAACCATACACTTGTTTATCCTTAATTTCCACTTCCATAGCATAATCACATTCAGATAGTCAGCTATAAAGTTAAGTATCATGATCTCTTTAATAATTTATATATTTATTAAATTCCCTTGTCAAATTAGAAAAATTAATTATTAATAATTTACATTAAGATGTATGCTTGAATTCCATATGTATTTTTATGAATTTTATTTTAAATTTCTATCTTAATTAAATTAATACAACCCATTAATTTAATTTAAGGTAAAAAAATCCTGATCACATTACTATGAATATTAAGATATAGAAATGATCACATAACTAATTTAAAATTTATGCTACCCACAAGTTAACCACTTATATACAAATGCATGTTAAAAAAAATGGGCATAACATGTTCCCCATTTAAACATGAATTTTACTCAAAGTTGATCATTTTTTTATCCTTATATATTAAATATTTTTTTTCCCATGTTTCATCCCCTCTATAATTATTATTCCACTTAATAAGATACTGAATTATTAAATTTACTACAACCTATTAAAATGAGTTTGGATAACATTATCTAGTTTCAAAATGATTCTTCCTTATTCATTAAGCCTAATTAACTATGTCTAGGTGGAAATGTTTTGGAAAAAATAGGAAACATGAAATATTGGGTGTATTTTTATAGATTGAGATAGGTCATGTTTATTTTGAGTGGTTCCTCACCTATGAAAACCTTAGATTTTACTTTTAATGATGAGTTGATGGATAGTGTCTACTAACAATAAAAATTACCTAAATGGAGACATTTTTGAAGAAGTATATCTCTTAAGTATAAAATATTCAACATAACTCCAAAAATTATTGAAACCTTTTCCATACTTTATAGTAGGTTTTAGGGCCTAAAATTACTACTAGGCATGGATTAAGGCTACATAACATTTTGATAAAGGTTGGTTATCTCATAGATCTAACTCGATAGGTTGGGACATTGGTGATTGGCATCTGGAGTTACTAAGTCATCTATAAGTCTAAATTTTTTTGATGATATTTAGGAGATAAGGAAATTATTTATTAATATTATCTATAATGCATTTCATTTTAAATTTCATATTATGAACATTATACTATTTTAATTATTTATGGTTTATGGATAAATTACTTGTGTAAAAACATCTAAAACATTAAATATATGATATAAGATCAACTACAAGAATTATATCAAATCATGTCTAATAATATTAATTAAAAGTAAATTATATTATTAAATAAGTATTGAAATTTAAGGAAGAGTGAAGAGACATTAAAAACAACACTTGGCCACTATTTTAAAAATATGGAGTTGGAATCATGATCTAGAGGCTATCTATACTAGATTTATTTGTATAGTCTATAACAAAGATGAGCAGAGATTGAAAAAATAGATATCATGAAAAAATATCCACTTCAAAAAAATGGCTCTATTTTTTTTACCATTTACAATTTATTACATTGAATAAGGTTTTCAAATGGGATTACCTATATATGTTGGTAGAAAAATTTGATATGTTAGTGGGGACATGACCTCCTACCATACAAAACCCACACTACAATGTTTGGTATTAAAATACAAACCCAATAAAAAATGGGCCCTCTAGGATACCAATTGTTTTAAAACTCTCTCAAAGCAAAAATATGCACAAATGACCTCAAGCACTAGTGGGGGAAAAATGGATAAGAAGGTCAAAATAATGGGTCAAGGAAACCAAAAATAAGCTGGGAGGTACATGATATAATGATATGGTGACCTTTATTAATTATATTAGTCGATAACAATCCTTTTATTAGTGGGATTTAGGAAGGATAGGCATGGGTTGAGTGTTTGTGGGGTTTCTATGGAGGGTGATATGCATAATTAGGAGGGGAAGGGAAATGGGATCCTTAAATTATAGATAAAATATAATAATATTTTTCCATCAATGAATTTTTATCTATTGAGTGTAATAATTTAAGAAATTATTAGACTAATTTGATATTAAAAAATCAATAGAATATATATGAAAACTATGTAGACTCTTGATCCCTCCTAATTATCTATAGTGCTAAATATTTAAACTAATGCCAAAAATCAATATATCAATATAAAAATTCATATTAATTTGTTAAATTATATTTTTATATACCTACATAAAAAATGTTACTACCTATAAAATTGCATAAAATATGTGGAAATTAAATTACCCCAAAACCACCTAAATTTTTATTTTATTGTGAAAAACTCCAACAAAGTTTTTTTCAAAAACATTTTGATGTCCATATTTTCACCAAAATAAAATCTTTTAACTTCCAATTCATGGGAAGAACTATGAAATGAACTCCATATTCGAGAGGATGGTTATTCCTAATCTTGTGTTATCCTAAGTAAATTGGGGTGGGGGGGGCGGGGTGGGGGGGGTTAGATATATAAAGTATAAAATCAACAAACTAAAAAGAGATTGATTCAATAAAATATCATATTATAAACCCACCTAAATGAAAACATGTAATAAAACCAAGGATTAAAGTCTAAATAATTCCTTACATAATATTGAGGAAAAAAACATACCATATAATATATACTAATGTTGAATTATACCACATAATTGTAGTAAAATCTATATAAATGAACATAAACAAAACTAAAATAATATTTGAGGTAATAAATTTATAAATGGGTTCTAATAGAGATAAAAAAAATATTCCATAGAGTGTGAGCCTAGAAAATAAGACAATTCTCCCTATTTATACAAAAATTATATGAATTTGAGGGGTGAATGAGCCTAGATATGAGCACTTAAATGTCATAATTTTGCACCCACCTTTAATTTATAAATCTACCTAAAATTTCAAAAAAAATATTAATATTTTATTCTAATAATAAATGCTTATGCAATATTTTGTAAAATATTGGTGGAACAACCTTGGCAAAATCCATTAATTCCACCATTTAATTTTGTAAGCTTCCCAATGTTTTGTATTTAAATGTAAAATATCCAAAAGTAAGTAGCCTAATTTTTATCATTTCAATCATATGGGATTATTTTTAATTATAAATATTGATGGAATTTTAAATCAAGGTGGCCCCTTCATATTTTAAATATGTCTAATTATTTAATCTTCTCCATGGATGATTCAAATATATAAGATTTTAGTACCAAAAAGGTGGCCTTAAATTTAATAGAAGACTTTGATAATAAATGGTGGGATTGACCAATATAATTATATATTAGATAAGGGATGCAATTAATCCATATGAAAACATAAAGTTATGTAGTTAATATGTATGTCATGGTAGATAACACAAATTTGGAAGAAAATATTACAAAAGTTGGAAGCATAATTTCAAAAGGAAACCAATTAAAAAAATATTCTTTACCAACTTTTAGTCACTTGAAAATGACCAATAGGTTTATTAAAACTATATATAACAAAAATGGGTTGAAAAAATCATGATAAGAAGAGATTAAGTGTGATAATTCTAAGTCACCTTTAGATATTCACAATAACTAGATATGAATACGAATTTTATGGTTCCATGTAGTAATATAATAATAAATGCTAAAGATAATATTACCCAATATCACCTCTTCAAAACAAAATCATTTCTTACTACTCCTATAAGTAATTAATACAAAAATATAATATTGTATTCATGGATCTTCATTGTGGATATTCAAAAAAAATATATAGATGGAGAAGATATTTATAACTAAAATAAGAACCAGTTCCCATTCTCTCATTTGATAGAATTTAGGAAATTCAAATTTTTAGATGAAAAGGTTATAATTTATTATCTAACAAAAATTACAGTCTTTAACTTTAATATAATACTAATAAATTGTGGAGTATTTAACCTTAGTATATAAAACCATCCCAAGTTAAATTATACTAGATAAATATAATATATTATGATAACATGTTACATACCTTATCTTTCTTATATATTTAATGTATTTTCCCTTTCGTTCTAATTTTAAGAATATTATTACATTACATTAGTTTATGTTGCTTGCTATGTTGCATTGGCCCTTTCCCATTTATTTTTCATCCTATTCCAAGTCACTTTCACAAGATTACCAATGATGAAAATAAATATATAGAAAAAATTTATCCTATCAAGAAAAAAGTTCTAAGGGAAGATATACATCGTTTAAAGTCCTCCTCTTATCTTTTCTTAAATATTTTTCCCCTTGGATTTTTTGATTTCCTTGTATTATTACTTAGTTTCCTTCCTTTTATTTCTCATTTTCATTTTGGTCTTAGTTTTCCCCCTCATATTATATTCTTGTTTAATTAATCTACCTTGATTATTCATGAATGCACCCCTTATAGTTTTATTTGTGTTATCTAATTATTAAATTTTGAAAACAAAAAACATCAAAAAACATAATGATAAAAAAATAGTTTGTGTCATATACTAATTTTTCTATTTTAATAATGTGGATATATACATATCTCTAATCAAATGCATTTTTTTATATATGGATTATTTTTTGGTACCATGATGTATTTGTTTAATTCGACTTGATAAAAATGTAACTTAATACTTTAATTATAGTTGTTTATATTTAGTTATTAGAGTATTTTGTATGTCTATCTCTCTCTCTATTTTTAAATATATATTATAAATTACACACACATATCAATTATTTAGGTGATACTAATATTGTTTGACCATTTCATGATGATCTAGGATTGATGTACTAGGGTTTAACAATTATAAGAATATGCAACATATAGATATACACATGAATAAAATTAATTAAGAGTTATTTTTCCACCTTGTATGTATGTTTGCATGTAATATGTTTAAAAAATATTATGTGTACGTTTTTTTGTCTTATATTAATTGAGTGTTGTCATTTGAACTTGCACCCAATTAGGAGATGGGACAAGCTTTTCATTGTTCAAGTGAGACAATGGAACTACCTCAGGGCTATGGGTATCCCTATTAGGAGGTGGATATCTATATTAGGGGCTAGCTACCCTTGATGCATCACTAAATCTCATATCCTACTAATAACACTTGGGGATGAAAATGGATAGGGATAGCATGAAAGTAAACCTATTCTATAGGAGGTGATACACCAAAATATTTTCTCTACTCATAGCATTAGCATGCACTTGGAGCTAAGGATAAGTTTCACATACACTTCATCCAATGTCAATCTTCCCTCTCACATCAATGATTCAACATGGACTCTTGGGGATAACATAGGATATGAGGAATTAGATAATAGTCATTAAAAGACACTCTATTGATTATACTACTCACTACACCTACAATCTACTTTGACACTTCTTGTTGACTTGTAAAAGAGAGATTATAAACACATAAGGTACTAAGGAGAGTAAGTGAAGGTAAATTAAACTTACACTTTCACCAGACTAAAAACCATCATGTACACTTATTAAAATATTTTAATGAGGTAAAACACTTGTATTTATTATCTCAAGGCAAAATTTTGGTAGGGCATATCCATACCTAGGTAGAGAGATTCCATACAATGCCTAAAGGCTAGAATTTATAGAAGAAATGGGGAAAAAGAGAAGGGGAAGTCCAAAAGTCACTTGGAAATGTATCAAATTGATAAAATAAGTTAAAAATTCATTGGAAAGAGGGATGGGGTGATCCATCCAATGTCAGGAGTTAAAAATTTCATCTCCACTCATACAAGACATGTAAAATGGTCAAGAAACTCCTTTCCTTGCATAAAAAACTACCCTTCATGATTGGCCTTCCAAAACTACCTTATAACTATAATTGATCAGGTTTTATTATTTAATTGAGAGGGGTTACTAATAATCTCTCACATACATTGGATAGGTTCCTCACCATCCTTATCATTCTTGCCATGCACAATCATCAAGACAATCCCAAAATGAGCTCTCTCCACATATCCCTCACACTTGGCACCTAAAACCTTACAAAAAATTCTATATGATACATGAAAAATAAGGGATGAATTTTTTACAAGGTTTTCATAACATCAATTTCAAGAAATTGTCCCTAAAAGGTCTCCTAAATAGAGTTTCACTATCTTTTACCAAGTGATCACTATCTGACCCCTAGATTAAATGAAATGAAGAAAGTATAAGATAGGATTAATGGATTATGAAAATGATAAAATTACCATTATTAATTATAAAAATTCCTAAAATTACTCCTAAATGTGATTAGGTCTCTTGAAAGTCTTTAGGACCTACAAAACACAATAAATTATCAAAGAAACCTATTTTATGCTTGACTTATATTGATTAAATACAATATAATTTTATGTATTTTATAATAATTAAGTTTTAAACAACTTATATTTTACACTCATGATTAAATTAGTCCATTTGGAGGAACTTTTAGCCTCATCTCCTCCATCGGGCCCTAAAATAGGGTTTGAGAGGGTTTTGAAGTGACTAGCCCTCTTAGCCTTTTTTCATAAAGTGTACACATTAAAAATTATTTAAAAATGACACTTAGGGATCATAAAGGACCTTATAAAACTCCCATAAATTCCTCAAGGTCCCATTCATCAAGTCATGAAAGTTCTAAGCATTTCAACATGACCACTCGAGTCCTTGTGTATTATGTGAAGGTTTTGAACATTTCCAAGCCCAAAATGGATTATAATTGGATTTAATTGAAAAAAATGGTTAATAAAACTATTTATATGTTATATAAACATTAATTAGTAATTTTAATTTCTCCTTTAGAGTTAAAAATGAAGAGTGATCCTATTTTAAGACTAGGCCTAGACCTTATCAATAAGTTTGTTTGCACCTTTGAGACAAAATGAGGTTAAAGTAGATTTATTTTCCTCTTATTAAGGTTTTAAAATTAATTAATAGTCTCATAAACATTATAAAATCACTTATGAATTTTATCTAATGTATAAAATGAAAATGACCATCCTAACTAAGCCATTTGCTTACCATTCCTTGTCATGGTGATTGCAACCTTTGTAGCTCAGAGCACCCTGTTTGCTTCCAAGACTTATATAAATGTTTTTTTTTAATTTATATATGGATGTTTTAAATTTTATAAAATCATAATTTTATATTTTATTTCCTTGTATTTCATCATTTCACCACTTTTCTCAAAACTACCATCTTCATGCACGGTAAAACTACTTCATGCTCTGAGACAAAATAGAGAGGGTTTTCACTATTAGTATTAAAAAATTGATTATTTAATGATATTATTGGAATAATAAGGGTAATATTTACCAAATTTTATCCTTTGAATCCTCCATTTAACCCTCCAAATCTTCAAGTTTGCTAAGAAGACTTTATGAATAGGTAGATTGTGAGGGTAGATAGGGTATAGGTTGGGTTTGGAGGTTTTAGGGATTGATTAAAGATTTATTGTCATATTTATGGATTATAAATTCCTATAATTATGTATTTAAACCATTTTATATTCTATTTTCCCCTTAAAAACTTATTATGCTTTTGGAAACCTCGACTAGGTCTTTGACTATGTAGAAAGGGGATCACTGTTTAGGCCTAGCTATAGGTTATCTTGAGTTTGGTTTATGATATAAGGACATAATAAAAACCTATTATTTTTTTAAAAAACTCATAAAAATTTTCATCCACCATTTTTATAAGCTAATCTCCATCCTTTTCACCAATGCATCCCACATTCCTAAGACTAGGCCACTGCTTGTTAAGGATTGAGACATGCCTATAGATTGATTTAGTTTTGTCAACACTTGTATTAGGTGTCTTTAGGTTTTATATGAGTTAATTAAGATAAAATTTAATTCATTACACCTTTATCCACTTTGAAGGATCCAAATGAGGTCCAAACTTCAAACTTCTTCCTCACTGTCAATATACCCTTTGACTATGTTTCATGAGTTTTAGGGCTATCTGTAGGCGTTCTTGAGCTCCCTTAGGTCATGTGGTTGAAAATAATAAATTTAAATTTAGTAATATTACCCTAAAAATATAAAATTCAGCATATTCCTCTAATTTTTTTACTATAAGCCCAATTGATACAAAATATTGTTGAAGCCTATTATAGGTCAATATCCTTAGGCCTGTGTAAAGACAAGGGGTTTACATTAGTGGTCAAAACCTCAAAACCCACATTTTATCTATTATATTTGTTCATGAGAGTCATTTGGACCATTTGGGATGGTTTAAAATTGATGGCATAATCTAGGATTATCAAATTTAAGTACAATATCACTCCTTTAACAATGTCATGTAGATATCACTATTCCTTTTCAATGGTTTTTTTGCCATTTTTAGGCCTTGAAAACTTCATATTTCATTTACCATTTTCTCCTTAAAATTGTAATATTTGTTTAATATGGATATGTATACAAGTTTAACATGTTATAATTCTTAAAAACCACCATTTTCTCATTAAATCAAAACCTTAAAAACACCTGGCAGCTCTATTTTGTCCATTTAGGGACTATGGGCCCAAAATGGTTTGATCACCCTTTGAAGTGAAAAATTTAAATTACATATAAATTATCACCTTCATAACATGAAAAATATGATATTTTGGGTATGATAGAGTCTCAAAATTAATTTCATCATGTTTTCACCATTAACATCTTCGTATAAACATCTTGAACCCCTATATAAGGTGACTGCAAGTGCATTTTGCAAACAAGGTAGTGAATAAGAGAATATAGAAAATTAGATTTAGAGGATGTTGGTATGATTTATAACAAGGAAATCCAATGAAATAATCTTGAAAACATGAATCCAATCACATTAAACATCTTTATGGAGCTCCTTCCATGTTCAAAAACACATAGGCTACCCATTCATGACTACAAACTTGAGAAAAAGCATAAATGGGAAATATACTTCAAGGACATTAATATAGGAAGTTTTGTATGATTAAAATACCATAGAGAGGGAATATTATGACTTGAAAACACTCCATCCAAATCATATGGTTCCATAGATTCCTAAAAATAAGAAACAAATGCAAACCTATACCCCTCTTGAATGCAATTTCATAAAAAGCTTCTTGGAGTGTTATAAATTATTAATAAATGAGGAGGAACCAATATAGAATTTATTTTTATGGATTTGAAGTACATTTAGAGTACTATCCACCTATAGAAGTAATCTTCCCAACTCTACCTTTACAGACCATGCCAAGTGCTTGAAAATGACCCTTCTTTGTTTTCCAAGAGAAAATGGAGGAAATGAAGTTTAATATGGAATTTTTTTAATTATCCTTAAAAACCAAGCATGGAAAAGAGTTTACGGAGGTGAAGAGTCACTCCACCCACATTTTTAGCTGAAGATGAGGAATCCGTACAAGTGTCCAAAAAGGCTTAAAAATAAGGATAAACTCCCATTTTCTACACATAACTGACTCTTAGCTGACATGTGATTTATCTTGACATAATCATAACCAATTCCACATTTAAACTCACCATGGTGAAAAATTTTCTTGCATAAAAGTCTATACAAGTCAATTAATGGGCTAGAAAAGTGGCTAAATTACCCTTTTTGCATATGAAACCTAGCATATGATAAATTAATGACTTGAAAACACTTTATAAAATTCCAAAGAGCATATTATGACCTATTATAAATAATTTGGTAATTTTATCAAGTTTGAATAGGTTTGACCGTGTTTGACTTTGGTTGACTAGGCCATTTCAAGGGAGATGAACTTAGACAAGGACTAGGACAAGGCCAAGTGAGATGCATAGAATATTATGAGACCGCTATAAGACATGTATAAACCTTATTAAAAAATTTAAAAATTTATGGGATGACCTTATTTGAATAGAAGTTAAATTTGGTCAATAATTTGGTAACTCCTAGGGGTAACATGCTTGTCTATGTTAAAGACTAGTAGCCTTATCCTACCCCTTGGGAAAAGGAGTGAGAATATGGTTGGAAACATTAGGACTAGACCTTTAAAATACCAATAAGACAATTGAATTATCTAGAAACACACAAAGTGAAATAAAAACACACAAAACAAGGACACACTTGTGCTACTAAGAACTTAAAAAAACAAGACACAACTAAAAGTAAATAAATATGTACATTCATCTTGATCATACCTCCCTTCCTAGATAAAAAGGGAAGTACCTTATGTCTCCTTCATCACTCGATGAGTTAGGATGCCAAGCATTCTTCTTATTATATGGGGTGTTATATGACTCTTGATTTCTTTTTACTACTTGATTTGACACATCATTTAATGAAGTCATCTCAAACAGGTCTCCAAAGTAGATAAGGTCCTCTTAAACCTGAATCATGCATCATACTACTATCCCTTTATCTTGTCATGTCAAATTTGTGTATCCATGCATGGGATATCTTGTTGGAAGTCATTCTATTCTTGAAGGATCTCACCATCCTTCTCAATATTCATAATCTCTTCAAACTCTTCAAGGGGAATTGTATCATGACCATATGGAAGTGTTTCTTACTCACATTCTTATTTAAAGTTGGTGGAGGAAGCTTCATAAGAGGTTGTAGAATCAAACATAACATCACTTTAAAAATTTCAAAGATCATCATAGATTTCTCCATCATGATCTATACTCTCTTGGTGATGATGATCGTCAATGCATACCTGCTCTCCAACATCTTGAAATTGTTTGTTTAGGATCTTAGTCTTCTCACCTTCATCATACTCTTGGAACATTTGCATATAGATCTACCACATGTACTCCTTTTTATAAATGACCTATTACTTCTCATGGATAGTAAACTATAAAGGATTTATAATCTCCTTGAGGGCTTCAACTTTACTACATATACTCTCAAATATCTACCATAGATCTTCATCCTTTGACTGGTCTACATCATGAAAAAGAGAAACAAAAGAGACCTTTTCTTCTTCTTCTTTAGAGTCCAAAAGAAATCCTTTCAAGGCATCATTTCTAACACAAGGAGGATCTTATTAATTTTCACAAAATGACATATCCTCACTATCATTCAACCCTTCTTCATCTTCAATCCAATATGAGATTTTGATCTCATCCTCTCTCTTAGTGATGTCAACATTAGGCACCTCAAAAATAGGAAGTTTGACCAAAGGGGATTCCCAAGTAAAAAATCAGTTATCATAATTATAAAGGAAACCTTTATTAGTTAGAGGGTGAAATAAGATGGGTTTAATGGCCTCTTGAGGAGGGGTGGGAGGGAGTTAAATGATTTCAGGTTTCTTTCCCCTAATAACTTCTCCACCTAAGCATGGTTTGTTCTTTTCTTCACCAGTTGTCAACACCTCTTTCCATCTTGGAAAGGTAGGTTCAAAGGTGTTTTCATGGGGCTGAGGTGTTAATGAAGAGGTGACTGATATGTTTAGGAAACTTGTATTTTTATTGGGATTAGACCTTTGGTGACAACTTAGGGAAGTAGGATTAGAGATTTCACCTTTTACTGCCATGATGGATTGTCTCAAAATCTGACTGGTCAATTCAATCTCTCTTTCAAGGTGAACCTCAAAACTCAAAATTTATTATTCACCATATCCTCCAAGAAATTTACCATAATTGACCATGGTGTCCTCTTTTTGGATGGACTTACAACAAGGGAAACTTTGGGGAGTGCATGAAGGACTTGGGGTATTTTGGGGCTACCAAGATTGACTTTGTTCATGAGTTATCAACCTTTATTCTAGATGGAATATCAAGCCAATATTATCAATCATATCATTAGAAAGACATGGCCAAATATATATATATATATATATAGGAATCCATTCCCTTCTAAATTTTTCTAAAGCATCCCTCACACTCTTGACACAAACAATAGGGATGACTTGACCACAACCATACCTAGTGTCAAGGTCTAACATGTATCTTGATAACCAATGAGAGTTTTTTTGAATCTAGAAATGGAATGGCTTGGATATGATATAAGTGGGATAGATGGATCACAAAAATGATAAGGCTACTTATAGCCAACATATGCTTGATAGGGATCATGACAAGATTGGTCAAGTACTTGTTCATAATGAGGGGGAATAGGCAAAGTGAGATATGTTTCCCCAACTTGTTTTAAAATAATATCAAACTAATAATTCTCCATAAATCACTAATAAAAAGATCATGGAACAAGAAAATAGTTTCAATAAGTATACCTAGAATTCTCAACTAGTTGATTTGTACTTGGAGTCACCATTGGTACTTAGTGAATTGCCTTCAAAAGTTGCTATCTTGAGGAGAACACCAAAACTCCTCAATCTCTTGGAAGAAGGGCCCCATTAGGCATGCCAAAAACTATTTTCACTTAAAATTTAACCTAATGAGGATATGAGAAAAGATTTTCCTCATTCAAGTGAGACAATGGAACCACCTCAGGGCTATGGGTATCCCTATTAGGAGGCAGATCTCTATATTAAGGGATAGCTCCCATTGATGCATCACTAAATCTCATATCCTAATACTAACACTTGGGGATGAGAAGGGATAGGGATAACATGAAAGTAAACCTATTATATAAGAGGTGATACACCAAAATATTTTCTCTACTCATATCATTATCATGCACTTGAAGCTAAGGACTAGTTGCACATACACTTCATCCAATGTCAATCTTCCCTCTCACATTAATGCTTCAACATGGGGTTTTAGGGATAGCATAGGCTAGGAGGAACTAGAAAATAAGCATTATAAGACACTATATTTAGTATCCTACTCACTACACCTATAATCTACTTTGAAACTTCTTGTTGACCTAAAAAAGAGAGATTACAAACACACAAGATACTAAGGAGAGTAATATGTGAAGGTAAATGAAACTTACACTTGCACAAGACTAACAACCATCATGTATACTTAGTGAAATACTTTAATGAGTTGAATCACTTGTATTTATTATCTCAAGTCAAAAAAAATTTAGGGCTTCACCATACCCAAGTAGAGAGATTCCATAAAATTCTAAAAGGCCAAAATTTATAGAAGAACTAGGGAGAAAGAGAAGGGGGACTCCAAGATTCACTTGCACATGTGTCAAATTAATAAAATAAATTAAAAATACATGGGAGATAGGGATGGGGTGAGACATGAAATGCTATGAGTTACAAATTTCATCTCAACTCATCCAAGACTTGAAAAATGGTTAAGAAACTCCTTTCTTTGCACAAAAAACTACCCCTCATGATTGGCATTCCAAAACTACCTTATAGCTACAATTGATCAGGTCTGATGATGGATTTAAGTGAGATGGGTTACCAATAATAACTCACATGCATTGGAGAGGTTCTTGACTATCCCTATCATTCTGGACATGTATAATAATCAAGATAGTCCCAAAATAATCTCTCTATATGCACCCCTAAGACTTAGCACCTAAAACCTTCCAAAATATACTCTTGGTCCATGAACAAGAAGGGATGACATGTGTCCAAGGTTTCCAAAGCATCAATTTCAAGAAATTGGCCTTAAAAGGCTTTCTAAATGGAGTTTCACTCTCTTTCACCAAGTGATCACTATTTGCCCACTAAAATGGATAAAATGAAGGAAGTATAAGATAGGATTAGGAGATTATTTACTTGATACAATTATTTTGAGTACTTATAAAAATTCCTAAAATTCCTCCCAAATGTGGTTAGGTCTCTTGAAAGTCTTCAAGACCTACAAAAAATAAGAAATTATCAAAGAAACGTATTTATTATTTGACCTATATGGATTAAATACAATATAATTCCATGGATTTGATCACATGACGTTTTCAACAAATTATATTTTGTACTCATGGTCAAATTCATCCATTTTGAGGCACTTTTAGCCTCATCTCCTCTATTGGGTCCTAAAACAGGGTTTGAGAGGGTTTTAAAGTGACTAGCCCTCTTAGCCTTTATTCATAAAGGCTAAAATTTATATTTATTTACAAATGACACTGAGGGCCCCTTAAGGACCTTAACTAACTTCCCTAAATGCCTCAAGGTTCCATGCATCAGGTCAGGAAAGTTTCAAGCATTTCAACTTGGCCACTCGAGTCTTTGTGTATTATGTGAGGGTTTTGAACATTTACAAGCCAAAAATAGATTTTAAGTGGATTTAATTGATAAAAAATTGTTAATACACCTTTTTATGTGGTAAAAAAACATGCATTAGTCATTTTAATGGCTCCCTTAGAGCTAGAAATGAAGAGTGGCCCTATTTTGAGACTAGGCCTAGACCTTATTAATAGGTCTATCTACACCTTTAAGCCAAAATGAGGTTAAATTAGCTTTATTTTCATCTTAATATGGATTTAAAATTAATTAATAGTCTCACAAACATTATAAAATCACTTAGTAAGTTTATCTAAGGTCCAAAATGAAAATGACCATCCTAAGTAAGCCATTTGCTTACCATTCCTTGCCATGGTGACTACAACCTTTATAGGTTAGAGCACCTTGTTTGCTTAAAATAATTATATAAATGTTTTTTTAAATATATATGGCTGTTTTACATCTTATAAAATCATCATTTTATATTTTCTTTCCTTTTGGTTCATCATTTAACCACTTTTCTCAAAACTACCATCTTCATGCATGGTAAAACTATCCCTACTCTGAGATAAAATAGAGAGGGTTTTAAATATTATTAGTGGAAAATTTATTATTTTTGGATCTTATTAAAATACTAATGGTAATATTTACCAAATTTTATCCTCTAAATCCTCCATTTAACCTTCCAACTCTTCAAATTTGCTAGGCATACCTTATGAATAGGTATACTATGAAGGTAGGCAGGGTATAGGCTAGGTTTGGAGGTTTTAGGGATTGATTAGAGATTTATTTATATATTTAAGGATTATAAATTCCTATAATGATTTATTACAACCATTTTATAGTCTATATTCCCCATAAACACTTCTTATGCTTTTGGAAACCTAGACTAGGTCTATGACTACCTAGAAAGGGGATCATTGTTTAGGCCTAGTTATAGGTTTTATTCAGTTTGGTTTATGATTTAAGGACAAAATAAAAAAATATTATTATGTTTAAAATCTCATATAATTTTTCATCCACCATTTTTCTAAGCTAATCTCCATTTTCTTCACCAATGCATCCCACATTCCTAAGACTAGGCCACTGCTTATTAAAGATTGAGATAAGCTTGTAGGTTGATTTATATTTGTCCACACTTGTATTGGGTTTATTTAAGTTTTATATGAGTTATTTAACATGAAATTTCATTAATTGTACCTATATCCACTTTCAAGGCTCCAAATGAGGTCCAAACTTCAAACTTCTTCCTCACTACCAATATACCCTTTGATTGTGTTTCATGAGTTCTAGGGTGACCTGTAAGTGTTCTTGAGATCCCTTAGGTCACATGGTTGAAAATAATAAATTTAAATTTAGGACTAGTACCCTAAAAATATACAATTCACCCTAGGCCTTTAATTTGGTTACTATATTCGAAATTGAGACAAAATATTGTTGAAGCATGTTGTAGGCTAGCATTCCTAGGCTTGTGTATAGATAGGGGGTTTGCATTAGTGGTCAAAACCTCAAAATCCACCTTTTATATTTATTATTGGCTCATGAGAGTCCTTTTTACCATTTGGGATGGTTTTAAATGGATGTCATAATCTAGGATTATCAAATTGAAGTACAAGATCACTCCTTTAACAATAACCTGTAGATATCATTGTGCCTTTTCAGTGGGTTTTTGGCCATTGTTAAGCCTTAAAAACTTCATATTTAATTTAAACTTTTCTCCTTAAAATTGGCATATTTATTGCATGTGGATAGGGATATAAGGTGAACATCTGATAATTCTTCAAAACCACCATTGTCTCATTATATGAAAACCTCAAAAACACCTGGGAGGTCTATTTTGTCCATTTAGGGACTGTGGGCCCAAAATGGTCTGATCATCCTTTGAAGTGAAAACTTTAACTTGAATAGCATTATCACCTTCATAACATGAAAACTATGATCTTTTGGGTATGCTAGAGTCTCAAAATGAATTTCATAATGTTTTCAACATTAACACCTCTATACAAATGTCTTAAACTCATGTAGAAGGTGACTGCAAGTGCATTTTACAGACAAGGAAGTGAACAAGAGAATATAGACAATTAGCTTTAGAGGATGTTGGTATGATTTATAAAAAGGACATATAATGAAAAAATATTTAAAACATGAATCCAAACACATTAAAAATCTTCATGGAGCTCCTTCCACATTCAAAAAATATAGGTTATGCCTTCATGACTGCAAACTTGAGAAACAAGCATAATTGGGAAATCTCCCTCAAGGACATTAAGAGATAAAGTGTTGGATGATGATAACACCATGAAGAGGTCATATTTAAACCTAAAAACACTCCATCTAAATCAAATGGGTCCATAGATTCTTGAAAATAAGAAATAGATGCAAACCTATACCCCTCTTGAATGCAATTTCATAAAATGTTTCCTAGAGTGTTAGCAATAATTAATAAAGGAGAAGCCACCAATATAAGAGTTATTTATATGGATTTGAAGTAAATTTATATTACTATCCACCTGTAGAATCACTCTTCCCAACCAACCACCATTTCCATTACCATGTTTATGCTCATGGTGTGTTTTTGTAAATTATGGATGATATGTTATGGAGTTTTTGGAAGAACAATAATACACAATATAAGTAAGGGGAATTAAAAATAGAGATAAATGTGGTGAATACTCATATAAAAACTTGAGTCATTATTTTTTATCTCACTATGAGAATTAAGTTATGCATT